>JASAMY010001473.1:0-102718 GCA_030248085.1 Paralinhomoeus sp. GSCO2_6 | reverse complement strand
AATAGTGCACCGGGGGCACTCTTGGAGGATGTACGGGAACACTGAAAAGCACTGAACCACACCAACATTTACTCCCTTTACCATTTTCGACATGGTGAAAATCCTTTGGGAATCTGGGGGGGGGGGTTGGGTCGGTGTTAAAAATAGCGGGGGGCCCACAGCCCCCCCCCCAGGCCCGGTATGATTGTAACCACTAATATAGCCCCCAGTTTACCGTGCATACCTAGCGGGATAGTCCTCCAATGACTGTTACTTGCTGTGGCACGAGTAGTGAAATGATTCAGGATTTTGAGTTAAAGCGCATATTTGGTGTTTGTACACATACGTGCAAATGGTCCCCAACATCCCCCCCCCCAGTTACCGTAAACCACCCAGTCTATGAGAAACAACCCACCACCCACACTACAACCGATGGTGGAGGAGCGGGGGAGGGGGAAACAAAGACGAGGGACGAGGAGACTACCAGCTACTTTTGCGTCAAAAACCCGAGGGGTGCCGTCATTCTGGAAGGTGGGGGGGGAGGGGTCCACAATTCCCAAGTTCTGGGTACCTCTCAACCCACCTGCTCTCTGTATTCCCCCTCGAACGCCATAAACTCCGCCAGTCGCAAGGCCAACTCCCGGGTCATGCCCGAGGTCGGGTCGATCTCCGCCTGAATTTCTCAATTCTTTGCAAATTCTCCGCAAACTAATTAGTCAATTTTTTTATCGAGGACCGTCCAGACGGCACTGGGTTGTCGTTGGGCGAGCTGTTCGATGTCGACGCCGCCGACGGCGCTGACGACGGCGACGGCCGCGCCCCGACGCCTGTCGACGCACAGCGCCACGTACGCCTCCCTCACCAGCAACACCGAGTCGCAGATCAGCACCTGCCGAGCCACTTGCGTGCGTGCGTGCGTGCGTGCTGAGTGCGTGCTGAGTGCGTGCTGAGTGCGTGCGTGCGTGCGTGCGTGCGTGCGTGCGTGTGTGCGTGCGTGCGTGCGTGCGTGCGTGCGTGCGTGCCGGTGCGTGAGCAGCATACTCGTCGTCACTTGGGGGAGGGTCTCCCTCACGGAATTCACGTAACGTTTTTGAAACGATAAGAAGAGCGAGTCCAGCTCACTGTTTTTGGGTACTTTTCAGTGTTATACGACCACAACAAAGCTGAATGACGCTATCTATCTGGATAGCCCCTCCCCAACCTTTGCACGAGGGAGCCCTCTCCGCCTTCCAATCGGCCAGACCCGGCTACATGTATGTGCGTGCGTACGTGCGCTCATACCTTCCTGTACCTGCAAATGTCACATATGTCGCAAGCAACCACGCAAAAACCCACCGTATTCACGGTTGCGCCCTCCTCGCTCGTCTGTTCCGTCGTCAGTCTGCGACCCAACATCTCGCTCGCCAAGCTCACCACTTTTTCTTTGCTGAAAAAACAACGAAAAAAGAATTGTCGCCAGCGGGATTCGAACCGCCGACCCACTGACTCGGAGGTCAAGTGCACGCCTCCCTTGAAACCGGTATCGAACGATCCCTTGCCCCGTCCACCCGCCAGAATTTGCGCCTTCACGACATATTCGGCAAAATCTAAAAAAGTCAGAAAACAAAATTTGAGTTAGAAATAGGAAATTGAACTCTGTTAGTTTTCCATTGCCAAAATCGGAGACTTGTAGTTGTACATAAATTTTCAATTTGCATATAAATAAATTCGATAAAAGTTCATTAAACAGACATTAATGAAGCTTTTAGGTTGGCCATAAATAACGCCGTAAACTGAAAGAAAATAAAATTTGGCTAACCAAAATTTGCGAGTTTTTCTCTTGCCTCTTGCGCGCTGGCCGCAGTGATAAACTCTTGAATGGTGCAGTTGTATTTTTTGAGCAAAGTTTTCGCGTGAAATTCGTGTAGATTCAGCCATCGGCACGGTTGAGCCGTCAAAATCTAGAGATTAATACAATTACAAGCAGATCAACATTATACGTGCAATAATTAGATATCAAAATTAGAGCCACCTAATGTGTACGTCTTGGGGGAGGGGAGGGGGGTGGTAAAGATGCGCGGGCTAGAAAAATCAACGATTCATAGAACGAATCATAGAAAAATCATGGATGAACAACACATACTGTGCATGGAGATGCAACCCATTTAGCTTCTGAGTGGGAAGTGAGGGGGAGTAGCTCAGTGCAGGGGGGGGGGGGGGGGGGACAAAACCAAGGTGTGGTAGTAGGCTACCGTATTCAAAAGTAATACGTGCTCGGGCCAATTTTAAGAGCGGATGGGTCCACTGGCGGATCTAGGATTTGCTGACAGAGGGGGGAAAAGGTCAAACTTTTCACCGCACAAACTACACAACCATAGAATAGACAAAAATGTCGGGATTTTTAGCTCCCTTAGGAGTCAAACGTTAGTTGGAAGAGAACCACAGCGCCGCAGGCAAAAATTTTGCGGTTTTGAGTGCCGTAATCCAAGGAAAACGTAGGAAAACGTAAAGTTTCCCCTTGCGCTCGCCCTTCTTTCCTACTTCTCCCCCTCCTTCCCCCCTAAATGGAGGGGGAGACAGGAGGGGGAGACCCCCTCTCCCCCCGTCTGGATCCGCTAGTGGATGGGTCGAAGAAACCTTTCTGGGGGAATGGCTTTCATACAAGCCCATCTTTCAACAGACCCCCCCCCAAGGGACGCCAAACAACGACTTTACAGTAACCTTGGTAAACGTGCGTGCGCCCCATAAAATCAAAGCAGCGCCAAATTCACCTGCGCCGACCGGCACGCTCTAAGCAGCTTTACACTCCGTCCCAATTTGTTGAGCATCCTTTCGGGGGTTGTGACTGGATTTGTCAGTCACAGTCACAGCTGCGGAATGCAGGGATAAAGTGTTTGCTGTTTACAAAAGCTCACGCAATCGAAACAACTTTACGCGAGATGTTTACTGACAGGTGTGACAGCAGCTGCAAATACACCTGAACATTACATATTTGCGTGTATGCACAGTTACATCACCGTACATCTACAAAACCACCACACCATATGCACCGAACCCCACCCCATTTAAGAACTCTAGAAAAGAACCGTGACTACCACCATCAGATTGAGTGGACGATTTTGACGCCCCCCCCCCTCAGAGCGACATTACAGTAATTCATATCAAATATAGGTACGCAAAGAACGTAAAGCCAAGAACAATGCATCGCGCAATCAAAATTTTCTACCACTTTTTTCTCGTCATCAACAAGACGAACGGAACCAAACTCTAGAGAGGAAAAGGGGGAAGAAAATCGCGCGAGCAACCAACTAATCGCCAATATTTCGTGCTTTTCGAAATTCAAAAAAAAAATAACACAAAAGAATTCACCTCTAGAGGGACGCGGTTTTCGGAAATATCTGTTCCGTTGGGGGAGAGCGGGGGCAGGGGGCAAGGAATCAACTCGAAACGAGGCAGGGGTGGGAGACAGCGAGCGAAATTCTTTTAAATTTAAAACAAAAATTCGCTGGAATTGTTTTGCGAGTTGTGAAATTCTTAGCCGAGACGTTGGAGACGGAGCGCTGGCGGGTGGAACGACGAGCTGAAATTGAACAAAAAAGCCAATAAAAGTCGGCACGCACGCACGCACGCGCACGGACACACCGAGCAGTAGGGGGGGGGGGGAAGCACCGAACATTTGCAAGTATAAGTATCACTCTGCACAAAAAATTGCATCCAACATGGTTCATTACACAACCCGTACGGCATTCTAGTATAGGTTAGCACAAACCGTTGTTTAGAGCATTCTGTCAAGCAGCACACTGGCGCGTTATTTGACTATGGACCATTGACCATGACGATTCAAAGGGTGGATAGGGTACAGGTACGTAGTTAGTTGGATTGGCTTCAAAATGCAGTGCACGTCCTCACTCAGTTTCGCTCGCCGGCTTCGTCCCCCAACGCCTCGGCCGCCTCCTCAGCCGCGGCCGCCTCCTCGGCCGCGGCCACCGCCTCCTCTTCCGCGGCCGCCAAGTCGAGGGCCAGCTGCGCCGCCTGCTCCTCGGCCGTCATCTCCCGGCGCACCACGGGGCCGCGCTCCAACTACAATGCAATCGTACCGATTCCAATGACAAATTGTTACGTCTTTCTTCTGCAATGAATCAAAAACGTCAAGAAACATTTCGGGGATTGCGCCACTCTCTGATTGTCGCGGAGTGGCTGGCCCCCGCCCCACTGACCATCGCCATTCTGCATAATTAGCAGGAAACCCCTGCTCAATAATAAAAAAATCCGTAAAGATGCGTGTTTTTACAACCTTTTCAGTGTAGTGTGGTGTGGCCCAAAACCCCTAAAAGCGCAGTTTTGACTCATTTCGGACCAAAAAGTACCCATTTAGGCGCCATTTTTGTGCAACATTTTCCATTTCGCCCCTCCCCATCCACAATTTCCAACGCGGGACATTTTACACAGGGCTCTAGACCCCCCCCCCACCCCTCGAACTCCGGGAGGCTGGACACACCCTTCGTTCGGACCCAATCTGCACCTATGCTTTGAAGGGACAACTTGCCGACATGCAATCCCTGCACGTAAATAAAGCCAAGAAACGAAGCAATAAAGCTTCTGTTTGCTATTTTAGAGGCAAGTCAATGCTTGGACATCACATACCGTCATTAGTGGAATGCCGCCTGTACATGTAACACGGCGGGTTTCCACAAACGTGTGACACCTTATATTGCAAAACTTAACCCACTTTTTAAACTACAAAGCAGTTTGCAATAAAAACAATAAACGACCCATTTAACCAACCTCGTCGGCGAGAATCCGAGGCAGCGGCATATCTCCCATTCTAAAAAAATCGGTGTTCAAAAGAAAATTAAGCGTTCTACGACACTTTAGGCGTTCTACAAAAAACGCTTATTCTGAAACGGGCATTTTTTTATAAAACTGAGCGCTGAGCAACAACGCTCCCCTGCCCCCGCCCCCAAATCCAAGCAACGTGTAAACCGACGCTAGGCCGAGTTGGTGGGGGGGGGGGGGCAACAAACTGGAACTAAATGTGGGAGTTTTGCGGACAGTTGTTTTGCAGCCAAAAAATCACGGAAAAGGCGGAAAAATCTGTTTCAAGATTTCGACAGCTTGAACACCGATAGGGGGCTGGGATGATGCCCGACTGACGAGTCCCCCGTAAAGCCCGATTTACAGCCGCCGGATAGTCCGCCGGACTATCCGCCGGACTCGAGTTGACCAACTTTCAATAAAGTCCGCGGACTAGTCCGCGGTCTTTTTTTGAATCTGGCGGAAACGCCTTCCGAGTACAGATATTGCGCAAGTTTTGGTACTTGGAAGTTTATGAAAGCGCACTTGGAAGTTTCTTGCCGCTGCTGCCGGGCGGGAGAGCTAGAATTGAACGTAATTTTTGTTCTTCTTTCATAATAGTGTTTTCGCTGAGCTCTGAGGTGGCGCTGTTGAGCTGGCCGGTCGTCGCGCTGATGCTTGTTTCGAATTGTTTTCTACCGTACCGACAAAAGTACCCGTTCAAAAGAGGGTGTAGACGCGCATTTCTAAAAAAAGACCGGCGGATAGTCCGGCAGCTGTAAACGCGCCTTTTGACCGACGGACTCCGTGTCCGAGTCCGGGGCCGGGTCCGAGTCCGTGACCGGGTCCGGGTCCGGCGGCTGTAAATCGGCCTTAACATACGCACCCCCCCCCACCCCTCCCCAAACTTGCGAACGCACCCGTCAAGTGAGCATCAATTCCACCCACCCGGGTTAGACAATGTTAGAACCTTCTAACAGAGTAAAATACAAAACTCGATTACAAGGAATTTGTTGAAAGTTGGGACACAGATCAAGTAGCACGGCAAATCAGTGCAGGACACTTACAACTTCCAATCGAGAGAAATACACAAAAACTCGAAACGAAAACCACACCTTGTCCTTTTTTGCTGAATCCGGTAGACGACGCAGGGCAACTAGACGCTTGCAACAACCGACTCTAAAAACGCTTCGTCCGTAGCACTACGCCATCACCATTTGCTTTCCCATCTCACGATACCCACCTAGTACAATCACCAACAAAAGTGCCCTTAACTCTTTATTCTCTCCAGAACAAGGAACCCGTACCAGTAGTGGCAGGGGTTGCACAGAACACGTCACCGTGCTCTCATTTTCTGTATTCTGCCCACTTTCACCGCCCGCGGAATGCACTGTAAAGTGTTTGCTGTTGACAAAAGCTTACGCAAGCGAAACAACTTTACGCGATTATGTTTACTGGCGGGTGGGACAGCAGCTGCAAATCTGACCATTACATATTTGCGTATGCACAATTACATCACCGTACATCTACACAACCACCATATGCACCGAACACCACCCCATTTAAGAACCGTTTCAACCTATTACGAGTGTCCTTTTAATCCAATCAAATATTACTTTTTTTCGAACCAATTGTCGTTTTAGCTCTAGAAAAGAACTGTGACTACCACTACCGATTTTGCCCCCCCCCCCCTCCCAAAGGGACATTGCAGTAATTCGTATCAAATATAGGTACGCAAAGAACAAAAAGCCAACAACAATGCATCGCGCAATCAGAATTTTCTGCCACTTTTTTCTCGTCAACAACAAGACGAACGGAACCAAACTCTAGAGAAGAAAAGGGGGCAGGAAATCGCGCGAGCAACCAACTAATCGCCAATATTTCGTGTTTTTCAGAATTCAAAAAAAAAAATAACACAAAAGAATTCACCTCTAGAGGGACGCGGTTTTCGGAAATATCTGTTCCGTTGGGGGAGGGGGGGTGGGGGCAGGGGGCAAGGAATCAACGCGAAACGAGGCAGGGGTGGGGAGGAGACAGCGAGCGAAATTCTTTTAAATTTAAAACAAAAATTCGCTGGAATTGTTTTGCGAGTTGTGAAATTCTTAGCCGAGAGGTTGGAGACGGAGCGCTGGCGGGTGGAACGACGAGCTGAAATTGGCAACGAGCCAGTAAAAGACGGCACGCACGCACGTACGCGCACGTACAAACCCGAGCAGTAGGGGGAAGGTGTCGTTTCGGGATTGACTTAGGATCTTCACGCCTCACTGGCGCGGCTGCTGGCAGTCGCGGGCGAAGTGACCGCCCTGGCCGCAGTTGTAGCACTGGACCGAGAGCAATTAGTTAAATTAAACACTAATTAGACTATTACATACCACACAACTTAATTACAGGGAAAACCGAGAATTTTTGACTCGCAGGAAAGTACAACCATTTTTTATTGGGGAACTGTGCAAAGACAGCGTATGTAACTCAATCACAAGAGTTTCTGTTGTTTCCACTAGCCGTTTGTTGTTTTGTTTTCAATTAAATTTAAATTCATTTAATTTAAAAACTCACTCCTCCGCCGCCACCGCCACCCATGCCGCCGCCTCCGCGGCGCTCCTTGGTGCACTCGCGACTGAAGTGGCCCTCCTCGCCGCAGTTGTAGCACTAAAATTTTACATTTAAAATTTTAATTTGAAACTCAGATTAAATTTTGAACTCCAACCGCTCCGCCGCCGCCGCCGCCGGGGCCGCGACGCGCCTGCGAGCACTCGCGCGAGATGTGACCCTGCTCGCCGCAGTTGAAGCACTGCAATTGCAAATTTTAAATTTAAAAATTCAAATCGGAATTTCGGAAAATAAGAAAATTCACCGCGCCGCCACCGCCGCCGCCTTGGGGCTTCTGGGGGCAGTCGCGCGCCATGTGCGGGCCGCCGCACGTGTAGCAGCCTAAGAGAAGACCGAATTTTAAAATTTAAAGTATTTAATATATTTTTTATCATTTTAATTTCACCAGAGCCGCCGCCGGGCGGTCCGCCGCCGCGCGCCTTGCGGACGGGGCAGTCGCGGGCGAAGTGGCCCATCTGGTGGCACTCGTAGCACTCGTTGCTGCCGCCGCTCATTTTTTCAGATTTTCCTCTTTAATTTTAAAATTCAAAGAATTTTTCAATTTTCGATCCGGATGGTCAGGGATGGTCGTCGACACTTCCGCCGCCGCCGCCGCCTCTCCTCCGCACCTCTCCGCTCCTCCGCGCCTCTCCGCTTTCTGCACCTTCCTCTTGAGGAAAATGCTGAATTAAATGGGTTTATTAATATTTTATTGTCTAATGCCCTTTCTATTTTAAATGAGGACAAAACAACGCGTCAACCTAACACAAAGCAAGCCCGGCGGAAAAGAAGAGAGGCGAATGACAGCGCAACAAGCACGCACACAGGTTTGGTTGGACAGAAAATTAAAACCGTCATTTCTCGCAATTTTCACAAAACATCAAATTCCCAAAGACACAAAACAAAGAGTATCAAATTTGCACACAGAACGCAAAGCGCCGCTTAAAAATCGAGCAATCCTTTAAATATATTCTGGAAAGGCGCAGGCTTCTTTGCCAAACAAAAAAATGATTTGGCAACTTGACAAGACAAACCGCCAACGCACAAACGTACAGTCAAAACTGGAAATGCAATCTAAGCCGCGGCGCCAAAATTACTGTGCGCTTGGATGTATCGTTCGCAGCGAATAACTCTAAAATTCGCCAAAAATGCTTAACATAACAGTGCAATTTATTTAGGCCCACTACGGTAGCGTGTTGGGTGTAAAGAGTGCCGTTCCCAACCGGTCCTATAGTGAACGCAAGATAAACAAGGCCGTTAGCGGTTCGAAACACATTTTGCAAATAGGAAGCCGCAACAAAAACACTCGCTGCTCGTCGCAAAAGAAAATTTTAACAGGAAAAATAGCTAAAAAACTGAAAGTATAAGGTGAATATTGAAATCATTTCCGGCCTTTACCGCTACCTTAGCCACATTACAGTAGTTTCGAAATATACGCCGAAAACAGGCCACGTTTCCAGACACGTTCGCTGCATTTCGGTGAATTCATGTCAGTGAAAACGAGCAAAATAACACAGAATATAAATGCAACTGAGCGCGCTGTAATTTCTGCTGTTCTTCGTATAACAGTTTTCTTTCAATTAAGCAATTTATAACAAACAATCCAAAATCGCTTGTGGCTTGCTTTTCGACGTTGAAGGCGCAACCATTCCAAACTACGACCATTGATCTTTAAAATACTGTATCGATTCACTCGAAGATTCTTATTTGCCCGACTCTACATCCGAACAAGTTAGTTGCCCGTGCATTTAGAAATCGAGGTTTTCTGTGCATCACTCAATATTGTTTACTGCATCGCTCAGCCATCGAAATGCATGCACCACTAGGTACGCATGTACTACACAGTATCCGTCGTACTTCGAGTATGCCACCGTGGCATTGCCACGTGCACGCACGCGTGAATTATGCTCTGTTATCTATGAAGTCACAGATCACTTGTTCGCTCCTAATCAAACCGGTGTTGAGTGCTGATTGCTTGTCGCTGAGAACTTCATTCTCTCCGTCACCTTCCTTTCGGCGGCAATTATTTCCGCCTGAAGAGATCTAACAAAATCGTGCGTTTGACATATCTAAATATATGTACCTGCGCCTTTCAATGCATCTAACAGGCAGACGCACAGGAAAGTGCCTACCGTAAACCCGATTTTTAGCCCCTGGGGCTAATTACTATTCGGGCCATAGGAGGGGTGTAATTATAGGCGGGGCTAATTTTGAGGGCAAACTAATTGGAAAGGTCGATGTTTGGGAAGCTGTGTTGTCGCAAAGCGCGTGGAGGGGGGTTTTAATAGAAATACCTATTAGGAAAAAACACTGCGCGCACACGTCGGTGCACTGTCACACACACGTACACAATACACATACGTGTACCGACACACAAACACACGCGCCCATACATACACCCAGACACTAAACGAATTCGCCTTTTAAAGTTTTGGGAGGTTTGGCCCATTTTATCCCCTTGATCTGTGCTCACTGCGTTAAACTGTGTAAAAAGCGCGCGATACTAAATACTGTAACAGAATCCAAAGTACACAAACTCATGTAGTATTACTACATGGTTACAAATCGTTTAAATAATCGTCTCCTTTTTACCTGTCTCAAGTTCTGCTGTTGCCTGTCGTAGACGCAAGCGTAGAGCTCCAAGCAACAACACACCAGAGCAGCGATCACAGCGAGAGAGAACAGCAGAATTGGCAGTAGCCACTCTTTCGAATGCCTTTGCATAATGACGTTCCGCCTTGTAAACTCCACGTTTACTGGGGGGTGGCACCCAAACGCAAAACATTTAGAGATGGCAACGGCCAGCCGCATTCCGGCTCGGCCCGAAAAAGAAATCGATGCATTTATCAGACGCAATACTCGTTGTAGAGATACAAATGTAGGTATGTACAATTTATGCACCGGCTAGTTCGCGTGAATAATGCGTCCATGTGCGTGCGTGCGTGCGTACAATTTACGGTGTGTGCGATGCGGCACGCGCAGTGCTTGCATGGTGCAGTAAACCCTATAATTAGCCCCCCGGGGGCTAATTTTTTCGTTTGAGCTCTAGGAGGGTGTATAATTATAGGGGGGGGGGGCCATTATAGGGGGGGGGCTTATAAACTGGAAGTGTCGATGAGTGGGAAGATGTGTGGGGAAAAAGGCGCGTGGAGGCGATTTTTAACGGAAAAAGGCGCTGTGCACACACGTTGGTACACTCTAACACACTCTCACACAGTCTCACATACACATACGTGTACATACACACACATACGCGACCATACATACACCCAGACATGGAAACATGTGCCTTTTAGACGACGGTTAATTTAGGGAGGGGGCGTAATTATAGGGGGGGGCTTATTAACTCAAAGTGGTCTTGGGAGGGTGTATTATTATAGGGGGAGGGGGCTAATTATAGGGGGGTAATTATAAGGTTTACGGTACATAGAAACAGAAATAAAAATCGATGGCAGGAAATGTTTTGAAATAGTAAAGTCACGCTACTTATGACATATACTGCAACAACAAAGGAAAAATGTGTGCGTTTTAAAATATCCCGAGCCGTGATCGGGCAACACTCAAAAATTTGAAGGTCGGTCAAGCCGGCCCGCTACCATCCGTATATACGTCACCACTATGAGGGGAGCTCGTAGATTAGCCGCGCCGGCCAGCGCTCTTTTATGCATTGGCTGCACGGCAGCTGCCGAGCCAATAATTGGCGATCGTTCGTGGCGTATTACGTCGAAGAGACGACCGCATGTCAAAAGGCGGCGAATTGGACACGTTTGCTGTAGGTACCACCGACTGTACCGAGAAGGGGGCGTGCGAATACATGGTGGTTCTTTTCGCACAAAACGGGCTCGAAATACTGTAAACCTTTTAATCAGCGCTCCCATTGCAATTAGCCCCTGGGACCATTAAATCTATGTGCTCTTACCCCCCCCCCCACCATAAAAATTAGTCCCCGCCCCGCCCCTTAAATGAGGAAATGCCCTTAAATGCCAAGACAATACATAGGTCCTTGTGTCTCTGTGTCTGTACTTGAGATGTGAGAATGTGTGACAGTGTACACAAGCGTGTGCGCGCGCAGTGTTTTAAGTACATACGAAACTCCCCCCCCCCTTCGTGCGGTCGGCGGCAACAGAACTACACTCACAATGGAACCTTTCATATCGCAATCCCATTCTTGAAATTGACCCCCCCCCACACCCCCCCCCCCGTTACCGTTCCTAACAAAATCCAGTAGCTCAATTTTGTTATCTGATTGTGTTATCTGTTATCTGATTATCTGATTGTGTGATTGATTGTGATTTTGTTATCTGATCGCATTGTGCGCCAAGCCAACAATTTCCTTTCCAGATTTTTCCACCATGCAACGATCGTCTCTTTGGTAGAGCAAAAGTTCGCATAAAGCAGACGCCGCGCCTTGCGCAATGCACACACCAAACACATAGCTGTGTGCGTGCACTTTTCAGTTACACATCGCAAAACCTGCTCACCTGCTCTGACACCTAACGTACGTGCAGAGACACACTAGGGTTTGCGATGTAGTACACAGACTACAAAACTTTGCGACAGCACCACCCTGCACATCATATACCTAAGCTCAACAAGCATCACATCGGCATGGCATGGGACTGTAGTGTGACCAGAACCGCGTTTCATAAGTACAGTAAGTCGTTTCGCTGGCCGGGTCGGCGTAGTTGAAGCGAGTCGATTCAGCAGGCAGGGAAGCTCGTTGACTCAACTCCACAGATCTCGCTTCCGTCTCCGGCCCAAGATGACGTCGCCCCCGATTCTGGTGGGCAGCGCCCGCGCCCGGTGCGGCGATGGCCAGAAACCCGAGGGTCGGTCTTTGAAGAAGGCCATCCGCCTGTCGGCGAAGCGCCGCAGAAAGAATCCTTCCGACAGCAGCGCCTGCGACGCCGCGACCACCACCACCACGAGCAGCAGCAGTGGCTTTCCCATTTTTTGGGTGTGGCTTCTGGAAATGGAGCGTATGTATGTTTGGTGGGCAGAGAGAAAGAGAGTGAGGAAGTGAGTAAGAACGACGCGCCTGCTCTCTAGGAGGAACGAGCTTTGCTGAATCAGCGAATTCGGTTGCCAAAGCGGCGCTGACTCAGGCCGGCTTACGACGGCGACAATCCGATTGGCTTTGCGCGTGCGCGCAAAGTCAGTCCACTTAGAGCCCCTTTCCCTTTTGGCGGAGAGGAGGCGAGCCAAGACGAGCAAGTTTGGCGGCTCTACCGGGTGGCCGGCGCGCGCCGTACCAGCTGGGTAGGTAGCGCCAATTATCCGAGTGAAAAGCAAGACGTCAGAGAGAGGGCCGCTGGCAGCGAGCGCTCATTAGCGGCTGGCTGGCGCGACGACGCGGCGCCAGACACGGATGCGCGGCATATTTAATCGCCCGTGTCACCGCCCGACGACGACGTTGTTTGGTTGGCCGGCCGCGAGGGAATTGGGGCGCAACCGCGAGCGCGCGCGCATTCGACAAACGCGCGAATGTCTAGAGAGATTGGTGAGCGCTACGAATAAATGACACACTGGCTGGGTGGGGGCGCGCGAGAACGAGTTACGCAGGTAGGTACTACGACAACTGTTGTTGCACTGCGGGACCGGGGGCGAGGGTAGGGGGGGGGGGGGGAATTGCGCAGCTTCGCCACTTGTGCCGATTAAACCACTAACAAGCCGCAAAACGGCCGTTGATATAAATGTCAGCGCGCACGACAACTTGTTGACAGTTGACGCAGATGCACTGGTGACGACATGTGATGCGTTTGGCATCGACGCGGGCGAGAAAACACTCCAGGTCAAGGGACAGTTCGTGACGAGGCGTGCTAATTAGTCTCGAATACCTAGCCAAGCCCAGGCCTACGTATGTATGTACCTAATCTTGCGTGCGTGACGCAGAGGTGTAACCCAAAGGGCAAAAATGACGCGCACGCACGCGATTCCAAGAGGAAGAGTGTACAGACGCTGGAATTTTGGGGAAGAACACACTTTGCGAAGTTCACACTGTGAACTACTCGGCGATCGGCAAATGAAATACCGATGTCGATGTCACTAGTCACCCCTCCCCCCCCCCTCATTCGGTGCAAATGCGCGCGCGTAGTGTGGGTGTGCTGCGTGCGCGTCGTGAATTGCGTCACCGTTCAATGCTGCATTCTACGCGTATTGTAGTGCACCCATTAATGCACATTGTACAACGCGCTCACAACAATTTAGTAGTCTGTGTAACAACAACACTTCGTAGTGTGTCCGTCGATTCACGTTCTAAAGTCCGACCGTTAGTCATACCGGTAACTGGGGGGAGCTTTGGGGGTTACCACCCCCGCTATTTTTCCAACACCCCCCCCCCCAACCACCCAAAAAAATTCTCGATGGATTTTCACCATGTCTATAACGATAAAAGTTCGAAAATGTTGGTGTTTTCAGTGTTATATGGCAATAAAACAGCTATTTGAAGCTTATTTAGACCCATTTTTGACCAAAAAGCACCAGTATAAGTTAAAAAAAGGTCGGCTACCCACCCATCCATCACTTGTTACTCCAGCGACCCCACCCCCCAATCGCTCTGACACGGTTACTACAGGTATGCCGTTAGTCCGTCCGTCCCAATCGGTTCGTGCGTGCGTGCGTGCAACGCGGAAGTCAGACGGGGGGCCGGACACGGTGATCAGCTGCCGATCGAATTAGCGATCGTCCACGCAACCAGGCCGCTTCTAAAGAACTACGTACGAATCATTGGGGCAAAGGGAAGCGTCTTTGAAAGCAGCGCAGTTGACGGGGTCTCTGCTGGCCGGCATACAAAAGCCACGGCTTGGCTGGGCTGGGCCACAGCTGCGCGTGGGGCGTAACTTGATAAGCGGCGGAGAAAAGGCGAGTATATAGGTCTCGGGGACTTCAATGAATCAGCACTTTGAGGAGGCCGAAGGCAAAAGGACGAACAGTATGAAGAACCTGGCGCTGAGAGCACCGCTCCTCTGCGCTCTGCTGACCGGAGTGCGTCTCGTAAGTCAAGTCAAGTTTTTTTCGAAGTTTTCAACGGACAAGTTGCATAAATGTCGACAGCTGCACCATTGAGCAATTTCTTTTGTTTTGTATTTTGATCACGAAGCAAGGTTTTGCAGGTTTACAACTGGCTCAGGGAGAAAAAAACACTTAGGTACCTATACTGCTCGATCTATCAATCATACCTACACAGGACGACCTTTGACCTTCGAAAGTGCGAAGACCTTTGAAAATCACAGCGCCCGCACTGACGACGCACCAAGTAATTCTTCTGCAACACACGGACGAAAAGCGCCGAATTCCAGATTGAGGCAACCTCTCCGTGCTGCGTGGGCGAGAAGCCGATAGCGGAGCCGCAGTTCTGTGCCATCTACGACACGGTTCTCACTGACGAGGAAAGACAAGTGGTCGACGAGGTCGTTGGCGATGCTTGCAACCCCGACAACTTTGTGGAAGGTTTGATCCTGGGGGAACCCGTTTCTGCAGCGAGCGATCAAACGGTTTTAGCGAAGAGAGCGCTTGCCAAGCGCAAGCCGAACTTCATTCGATTCGGCCGCAATGGTATTGGTACAAGAAAGATCTAACAATTTGCGCCAAACAAAACTTTGAGAAGTCGCTTCCAGACCCCAACTTTCTGCGATTCGGCAAGACAGACCCGAATTTCCTGAGATTCGGCAAGCGCGAAGGCCCCGAGCAAGATACCAACTTCCTCAGATGGGGCAGAAATGCGGCCGACCCAAACTTTCTGCGTTTCGGCAAGCGCGAAGACCCCAACTTCCTCAGATTCGGCAAACGAGCGCAAGACCCGAACTTTTTGAGGCAAAACATAGCGCTAACCTAACCAACAAAAATAATTCAAATGTCAATCATTTAAATTTCGTGCCATTTTTTTCAGATTTGGTAAAAGGAGCGGAGAGCACATGGAGCGCGAGGCACGCAAGCCCAACTTCCTGCGCTTTGGCAAACGTAACTGAGAGCCGAGCACTACTGATTCGGAGTGAAATTGCTCGACCTGTTTTAGGCAAGCCAAACTTTATACGTTTTGGTTGAGACACGAGCAGCGAGCCACTGACTCTCCCGATCATATTTGGTGTGATATGCGAGCGGCGCTAAAAAAATGAGGACAACGAGCGACTGAACGTGCTGTCTGATGCCTCTGCCGTCCGGAGACGCAAAAAAAAAACTGGGTAGCGCAAAGAAACGTTTCCGACGCAAATTGAATGGATGGACTGCCCTGCGCATCTACCGAAAGTCCTCCAATAGTGCCCCCGTGACACAAAACTCTTCATCTCTCCTTACACAAGGCACTCATGGAGAGGAAAATTGAGAGTACGGTAGATAGAAGTGAAGTGTGCATTCTACTCACACGCCAATCCTGTATTTTTTCATGGAATATGTTTCCACATGCTGTGAGTGATTTACCTATTATCGACTGTTGTTGAAAGTTGAAACATCTCATACAGTACACATTAATGGGTGCAGCTGCATGCACCATAGGAAATTACCTACTATTGCTTCATATTTGCGGTTCCCAATATAAGGCGCGTTGCTGATATAAGGCGTGTAATATAAGATACCTCCTACTCCCAGGGGGCACTATGGTTCAACCAGTCTCTGTCATGTTGCTCCATTAGCTTGTACAGTTTGTTGCTTTTGTATATCCATTTCAATTATGGTACTACTACTGCCTCTCAGTTATTCTGGTGCGTTTACGCTTAAGCGCTTGACGCTTGTAATAATAAATTGTAACAAGGCGCGAATAATTTGAACCCCATTGTTGCATAGCCCTAATGATTCAAGCATCAATTGAAAAAACGGTAGTGACGTAGATTCAATTCCTAATTACGCAATTGAATGGTTTCAAGGTTTTGTATCAACACTGGAGCTCCAAATGCAACAACAACGAAATGGTCACGCGTTTTATTAGCACACGCTCAGTGTTGTGTGCTCAACTGAATGCGACTTTTGTTATTTTGAAAATAAATGCTGCTGAAAAACACACCTGGGAGCGGAGGATGGGAAGCACATTCAAATAGAGGACGGGGAGCACATTCCAAATGAGATGGGGCTGGGGCAGCCTGTGGTCAGTGCATGTTAGACAAGAGCGAGAGAGGAGGCTCTGTAGCATTCTCCACCCCGTTTGCCTATGCTCTGCAGTCTGCACTGCAATCCCACCAATCGCACCGTAACCCAACAGAATATTTGTACGCCGGTCGTATCGTAATTATTGGCTCCGTGCGCCGCCTCTGTGCTCATACTATGCAGCACGCTTGGCATCGTTTTCCGTTTCGTGTTTGTCAGCGCTGAATTTGTTAGGAAACGTTCTTTTTTGTTGTTGTTGCCGAGTTCCCCCTCTCGAGTTTCTTCTTCTTCAGTTGGAAAATGACCGGTGAGGAGACATTTTCCTGTCGTCCCGAATCGCCGTGTCGCGAGTTCGCTTGTTCGCTCGCACAGGTCGCGGGATTACGGGCGTGGTGAAGTGGTTCAACGTCGACAAAGGCTACGGGTTCATCACGCGCGATGACGACGGCAGCGACGTCTTCGCCCACAACGTGCGTCTCGCGACGCCCGCTCGCGAGCGACACCGTCGTCATGCGCGGCAGCGCGTTTCAGACGCGCATCGCGGCGCCCAGTCAGTCCGGGGACGGCCTGAGCGAGGGCGAGCAGGTCAAGTTCGACGTGGAGCAGGGAGAGAAGGGCTTCCAGGCCACCAACATCACGAACACCAGCGGAGGACCCGTCCAGGGCGGCCAGCGTCGCACCGATTACGGTCCCACCCCACGCTGGCACGAGGAAAGAAGCGGACCCCGAAAACTGAATTTCCCTTCAGGCGGTGGTGGCTACGGCGGTTACGGAGGCGGCCGTGGCGGCTACGGAGGCGGTGGCGGCGGCTACGGAGGTGGCGGCTACGGCGGTGGCGGCTACGGCGGTGGCCGCGGCGGTGGCGGCTACGGCGGCGGCCGCGGTGGCTACGGAGGCGGCGGCTACTGAGAAGTGGCAGCGTTCCGTAAAGATGAAGAAGAAGACGGACAATTGCAATCGCAGTTCCGGCTCGTCTCGATCTGCTCTCTGCGATCAGATTCCACACGCTCTTCTCGTCCCTTGAACTCTAGACGCGTCCGATTTTCCCGCTCTTTTCTCTTCCCTTTTGGCATCGGTGATGATGACGCGTGCGCGTTGTGCGTCCCTCGCTGAATGGAACCTTTGTTGACCGCAAAATGTGCGTGCAACGCAAACAAAAATAAATTAGGCCCGCTAACAATCGTGGTAATGCATGCCTTAACCGTTACCTAGCAGTACATGCTTACCTGTTGAAGATGATTTGTAGTTGAGTGCCTGCTTTAGTGTTTGGGGCATACTTGTAACCAGGTCTGGAAGAGTGGGGGGGGGCATAGGTGCCCACGGAAATTGGACCAGGGGAGGGTAAATCACCAAATTTTTCGAAGGCAGGGGGTGGGTAATTCGGGATTTTCGGGCTGCAGTTTTATATGTCGGAATTTGACAGAATGGTACTTATTCGCCTTAAAATGGACCCAAAACGTGATCTAAACGCCATTTCTATGTACCTTTAAGCTGCAAAGTACAAAAAGACAGCGCCGCAGGCACACTTTTTGCCATTTTTACAAGACAAATTGGCTTGAAGCTCCAGAAAATGGAAGCCAGGGGAGGGGCAATCCCAAAAGTCTTTCGGATAGGGTCTGCCCGGGGTGGGGTACACCCCCCCCCCCCCCCTATCCCCCCCCGCGGGCATCTATGGCGGGGGGGGGGGGGGGTAAACGGCCGAATTCCGAAGGGGGGGTGGTGTCTGGAGGAAAAGGTGGGGGTAGCTGGCAACTTTTTGAGTTATACTGGTACTTTTTGGTCAAAAATGGGTATAAATAGGGTCTAAACAGTGTTATTTAGCCGTTTTATGGTCATATAACACTGAAAAGCATTAAAATACACCAACATTTACTCACTTTAATCGTTTTAGACAGTGAAAATCCCTTGGAAAAATTCTGGGGGGTGTGTGGGTGGTTGAAAAATAGTGGGGGATGGTAACCCCCCAGTTACAGGTATGGTTGGCCCTATGTAGATTTCAGGGAAAAGGCGAAAGTTCAGAAAATTCAGGTTGTGTGCTGCATGGTCAGTGTGGTGGTTGGTTCAATGGGTGGTTTGGGCAACGCATTGTAGGTAAGAATAAGTAAGGCGACGTTTGTTTCGAGGCAAAGATGCAGTAGATGGGCCATTGTTTTTGTTTGCCCCTACCTTTTTGTTAAGGCATGGCCTTTCATATGTTGACTGAGCAAAGCTGCAATCAAAGTGGAAATCAAAGGCCTCCAAAGCCCCCCCTCCAGTTACAGGTATGATCCAAATAGTGTTCTTTAGCTGTTTTATGGTCATCCAAAAACACCAACATTATTCAGTTGTCAGTTGTCGTTTCACACATGGTGTAAATCGTTTGCTAAAATTCTGGGGGGGGGGGGGTGGCAAAATAGTGGGGGGGGGGGGTGGTAACCGCCCTCCCCCAACCCAATGCCCCAGCTATAGGTATGGTATAAAGCATAAACCCAGCTTAGGTCAGGGGGATGATGGTCAAGAGGTACCTTCTGCCTTTGTTGGGGGGGGGGCAATGCTCTTGAGAGATCCACGAGAAACACAAATTAGTACTTTGATTGTGTGTGTGTGTGTGTGTGTGTGTGTGTGTGTGTGTGTGTGTGTGTGTGCGTGGGTGCATGTGTGTGTGGGTGGTTGCGTGTACACGGTGCGTGTGTGGGGGCAGGGGAGCCCCAATTATACTTACATTGGCCTGTTTGTGCTGGACCCCCCCCCCTCTCCACACACACACACACACACACACACACACACACACACACACACACACACACACACACACACACACACACACACACACACACACACACACACACACACACACACACACACACACACACACACACACACACACGTGGGGTGGGGCCCCGCTGTTTTCCAACATCCCCCTGACCCCTCAGAATTTCCTGAAGGGATGTTCACTCTGTCTAAAACGATAAAAGCGAGTATGTGTTGGTGTTTTCAGTGCTTTTCACTGTTGTACCACGATAAAACAGGTAAATAACACTGTTCAGAGCAATTTTTGACCAATTTTTGTCGAAAACTAGCAGTGCGATTAAAAAAAAATGGTCGGTTCCTTCGGCAAACGAATGAATCCTCACAAGGTACCACCTAGTTGGCAGAATTTTCGACAGATACTATTAGTGTACAGCGAAAAAACAGTGGCCATGCTTTAGCTGTTTGTCAAATATAATAGGTAGACACCAGAGACAGACACGCACATACCTGTAACCAGGGTCTGGCTGAGGGGGTGTGGAAGATTGGGGGAGGGTGTCTGTAGCAAAATGTGGGGGGTGTGGCTGACCATATTTTAATTATCACTAGCAGATCCAGAAGGGGGGAGGGGTCTCCCCCTCCTGTCAGTCAGCTCAGATTCAGGGGGTCAGAGGGGAGAGTTTAAGGGACAAGAAGGAAGGAAATAAGGACGACCACAGGGGCAAAGTCGGTAGATTTTCACGCTTTCCTTGGCAAACAAAGCAGATGCCGATGTCAGGGCCAAAACTTGACTTTTGGATAAACTGCGATGAAAACATTTGACCTTCTCCCCCCCCCCCCTCTGTCAGAAAAACCTTGGCCCGATTAGTGTTCATCGTACTAGTACGTTTTTGGAAAAAAGGGGGTAAAATAGGGCCTGGTGTTATTCAGCTGCTTTATAGTCATGTAACATCGAAAAGCACTGAAAAAGGGGGAATTTCCTCACTACCCCCCCCCCCCCAGTCACCCCTAGTTTCAGGAATGGACCCACAGCTCATGGTGACAGATACAAACTCATGGTGACAGACACAAACCCAGACTTTCGAGATGACGACCTCCCCCCTGGATTATATTCTCATGAATTTCAAGAAATGGGAGAAACTCCACTCCACCTTTGGTGAAAAATTCGTTAAAAAGGCCTTCAGATCTGAGATATTCATTCACAGGTAGAGCCTTCCTAAGTGCATTTTTACCTGAAATACCACAATAAGCGGATTTAATCCTCAGTGTCTAGCCCCCTCTCCCCTTTCTACAATTACACCAGCACACAATTTCCATGGCCATTCCATGCAGTATACAGGACCCCAGTCAGTCCAACTTTCAGCGCCTAGCGGCAGTTGCGTTCACCCCATGAACTGCTGACGGTCAACCAACGCTTTGTATTTCTATGCAGCGAAGGACGTGTGCTATGCGTGCGTCAACACATCACCATTGCCAACGAGCAAGAATGGGTTCGTCTAACGAGGCAAAAACACAACACGTGCGCGTGGGGGAACGCGAGGTGCTCTGCGAGGATCGCAAGTTTCAGAGCACGGGGGCTGCTCAGTAGCCACCGCCTCCATAGCCACCCTGGTAGCCTCCACCGCCACCGCCGTAGCCACCGCCGCCGTAACCCCCGCCGCCGTATCCCCCACCGCCCCGGCCGCCACGGCCGTAGCCGCCGCCGCCCCTGCCCCCGTATCCGCCTCCTCCGTAGCCACCGCCGCCACCGTAGCCGCCACCGCCTCCGTAGCCGCCACCGCCGCCGCCTGAAAATTGGTGCCCATCCGTCTGGCGAGAGACCCTCCGCCAGGCAAGCAGGTCCCGGACCGTATTCGCTGCGCCTCGCGCCGCCCTGGACGTTGCCGCCGGTGGCGCTGGTGATGTTCGAGGCCTGAGGGCCCTTGTCGCCCTGCTCGACGTCGAAGCGCACCTGCTCGCCCTCACCAAGGCCGTCGCCCGTCTGACTGCGCGCCGCGATGCGCGACTGAAAGCGAGGAACAATCGGTCGGACGTCCGTCGTCCACGACGACGGCGACAGACGGACGTGGTGCGCGAAGACGTCGGTGCCGTCGTCGTCTCTGATGATGAAGCCGTAGCCTTTGTCGACGTTGAACCACTTCACCGTCCCAGTCACGCCTTGCGCTAAAGTAAAGGACGCAGGGTTGAGCGCAACCCTAGCCGTACACCCCAAGCCCAAACCCGTCGCCATGGTCGTCGTGCAGAGATTGGGCGCTCTCGACAAGGGCAGCAGGCAGAGGAGAGCGGCTTTCTTCGACAACAATGCTTCTGCAAAAAAACTTTAGACAACAACAAGCAATAATGGAATTGGCGGACACAAGTGCCGCCCAAACGCTTGGATGACAATACAATATTTCGGTAGGCATTCAGGATTGCTTTAGGGATGATGGGAAAGCGACGAGGCAACACAACAATATGCATTTGCGTTTAAATGAACTTTTCTCGCCAATCGAAACTGCTTTAATTATAACTACATTAAATACTGCAAATAATAGGCAACTCTGATTTCATGACGCACTCTGGCACTGCCCAACCAAAAATTATCTAGGTGCTATTTCTTCGTCTCCATTGCCTTGGGTGCGTATACAACATCCCAATAGATAGTGCAAGATACCAATTGATGACACCAAAATAATTTGACAACAAATTATGCTAATTAAGCAAAGTCTAAGCCTAAGCCTAAGTGAAGCCTACGCCTAAGCTTAGACATAAGCCTAAGCCTAAGCAAAGTCTGGACTAAGCCTAAGCGAAGCCTAAAATTAAGAAAATTTTATTAGACGCAGCGAACGCGGTGTAGGCTTTGAACCCTTTGTCGCAAACTTTTTGTCGCAAGCAATTATTATGGTGCGACATTTTGTTGCTAACTTTTTGTCGCTAACTTTTTTGGGATCTTACCATAACATGTTGCCTTGTTTTCTGTGTTTCGTAGTACCGTATCAGTCGTGCAATGTCCTTGGGTTACCGTAACCGAGAAGGAAATTACTAACAGTGGAAAATGCGGTATACGTAAACTTTGAATTAATTATGAGCGCTTTTAAGACAGTTTTGTTCAGCACGCAGTCCGCAGTAAAACAACGACTTTCTTCAAGAACTTAGCTTGAGAGAAACTCTAACTGCACCGTCGAAATGGATCGTCATCAGTTGCACTAATAGATCAGTTTTGCTATGTTTATGGTTAAAGAGATTTATGTTCTCAGAAAGTGCTACAATGTATGACCAGGGCCAGGTGTCTCAGTTAGAACAAGAATAAAGGCTTCAGTCCTGTGGCGTTGACTAACTATTGCAATACTGTACTCCGTTACCGCATACACAAACGATGCAGATATTTCTGAATAGAGCAGTCATATTAAAGAGAAGCAGTACTGTAAAGGATTGAAGGAGTCACCCGTCTAATAAATGGTTTACAGCGGTTTGTCATTGGGAGAATAAGTTTAGGAATTCAGCTCTGGTTCCTCTGCAGCGCTCGAGAAAATCTTTCGCCTTTTACTAAAGATTTCCGTGCAGAGGAGCAACTCATGAGTATTCCAACTGTTTTTGGGGCTGTGCTGCGCACAGCGATTCGCACACGAAAGTATGCTTTGTTGGTAAGTTAGCAACTGATGTGGTCACATTTCTAAGCTACCACATTCATTTCACTTCTATTTGTAGGCACTTACTTTTGCGTTACTTTAATTACGCTCAATCACCACTGTCAATTAAATGACGCGTGTTAAAAGGGACGCACGATAAAACACTAAGTTAAGTAAAGAAAACGCAAGACAGGTGTAAAAAAGATTGCAGTTCAGGTAAAATTAAGGCAGATAAGATCACGTTACGTCTTTTTTAACAAGATTTTCTGCGTCTTTTATTGACGCGCGTCTTCTTTCTGAGCGTAACAGCCACCGCTGACGATGAAGCTTCTGCCAACGACGATTAATATCATGTAAAAATGTACTGTAATTGCGAGAATGCTGCTTCGTTTGTGTGTCCTATTGCCAAGACAAGCTGTCCTGTCCCATTTTTTTACAAGCGCGTTTCCATGTTGGAAACATCTGACTTTCTCATTCTCAACGTTCGTTCTCGTTGTCGGCATGTACATGTATGCATGCGTATGTACATTGTAGTAGCTCATCCACACACTTTGCGAGAAAATGTCACCCGTTCGATTACTGTCTCACTATCCTCTAAAATCGAAACACGGAATCCGTCTTCTGTTTCAGCTGTGACGAGAACGTGCCGCGTGATGCACTGACATGGCATTGTGCAACTTGTTGCACTCTGTTGCAGAGCACAGGACGAATTGAGGCACAGGGGCCATCTGAGCTGTGCGCTTCCACCATCTCAAGCTGTGAACGCTGAGTGATCACCCATTTTTGACTAACTTAGCGTAGTTTGTCGTCAGAAACGCAGACAATAGGGCATAAATAGCGGTAGTATAACACGAAATATTACGCAAAACACATTTGTTTTAGTGTGTAGAAAATACAAAAAAAAAATCTGAGAGATGGCGAATGGCTGGGGCGGGTGATTTCTGAGTAGCATGTATGGAAATGACTATGATTTGTAGGACACGAGGCGAGATGACCACATCTACGCTCCTGAGTGAATTCGCCAGTTACAGGCAGACACGACTGTCGTGCACAACTTTCTTGACAGCGCAACGCAACGGTCATGTTCGTGACGTGAATAATTAAACGCAAAGTACATGTAGGTAAGCAACAACATACATGGTTCTGACACACCACCAAGCTGTGTACTATGCGACACGGTGCAAATTCTCCAATGGCGCACCCCTCAGTGCAGGGTGCGGCGAGCCAAAAAAGCTGCAAAATCGACAATTTTGACTGTGATCTGCAAAATTTGTTTTCTGAATTTTGATGTTGAAATTGTAGCGTCCCCCTCAAACAGTGCCTCCCTCCAATAGTGACCGTGGTAGCGAAGGTTGGAGGCGGAAGTGCGTGGGGTTGGGGTACCATTGGACAATTTACGTTATGTAGGTACCATGCACTGCACGTTCTCTCAGTCGATAAGCATCCGTGAATTCGGTTGGCTAACTGAACTCTCAGCTATGGTCACCAGTTGCACTTGTGCTCAAACTCCAAGGCTAGCGCGTCTTCGAGCAGCGCCTTTCCCATCGCTAACAAATGCGTCTCACCCTCTTTGACACTCTCCTTCTCCCTAATCATCCCCAACGCAAGGCTCATGGCCGCGTATTTGAAGACCTCTCTGTAGGCCAGCTGGACGGTCTCAAAGGTGAAGGGAACCGTCATGTTCAACTGGAGGCAATACTTCTGGAAGGTTCGGTAGTAGTGGGAGAGGATGGGGGTGGTCTGCTCGCGCCGGGTGGCGGGCGACAGCACGAAGCAGAGGAAGCGAGCGAGGTCCTCGCAAATCGAGCCGGGGTGCGTGGCCTGCAAGCGACGTGGAGTCAGTAATACCTGTCTAGCTCTAGCTTGGCTTGTCGGTGGGGAATATACCGTAAGTCCTAGGATTAGCTCTCTCCCCTATAATCACATTCCCTCCCTAGACCACTTTCAGTTTATAGCCCCCCCCCCCCAATAATTACACTCCCTCCTGCTGCTCGAAAGAAAAAATTAGGGTTTGAGCTCAGTGAAGCCCCCTCTCAGGCTTAGGCACTCCTCGACAGGTTTGAGTAAACAAAATACAGTTTTCTTCAATTTTTATGGTTCTTGTTGAGTTTTCTTTCGTAATTATCTCGTATCTCGTTTGTCAGAGGCGCGAGCGACACTGACCTGCCAGTCGATCAATGCCAAAAGCCGCCCGTCATCGGCAATGAACGTGTTGTACGGACTGAGCAGGTCCCCGTGTACCATGACTGCGTCCATTTTCAGCTTGTCGTGCAGCTAAAAAGCCAAGCATTTTCACGCAGGCGCGCCTTTTCAGCACTAACCGAATTCGCATAGGACATGTACGCCTCGTCCCCATACAGGGTCCTGCACTTGTTCACAAAGTCCGGCGTAAACTCAGTCGAATAGTCCGTCTCCATCAGACGGAATATCTCCTCTCTGCGCGCCACTTGCCGCTCACTATTCGGTTCTATGAGATTGTCCAGGAAAATGCCAATGTCTCCCCCGGAAAGCCATTCGCGATGTTTAAACGAGTAAGCTTGGATTTTCGCAATCTCCGCAGCGATCTATAAATGCGATGCAGGCAGTTCGACAGACAACTCCGTAATGTGTACTGCCTTCATCTCACCAGTGAGGAATTCGTGGGGGAGATTTCGATTTCGTACGTTGCGATAACCCCTCCCCCATCATATACTGTATGACCATTGCGAAGCTGCGTTTTAGTCACCACGCAAACTACGGATTATAATGACATGGTCAACACCAGAGTTGCATGAAAATATTTTCAGTAAAAAAAAATTGATTGTGTAATAACGGTCACCACAATATATCTCGTGCAGCTACTGTACAAAGTTGCAAAATTCGACCTTTTCATTAGCAAAACGTAACACGAAACAAGCACAGATGGAAGTGCAAAAAATGCCAGAAAACAATGAAAACAATACAAAACCAACTACAAAACCAAAAACTCGTACCTCCATAGCCAACTCAAGGGGCGGCTCTTCGTACAGTGTGCCCACTGTGCCATTTTTCGCGCGCAAATCTTCAAATATGAGCAAGCCATTAGGATTCTCGTCGTCAATGCGCCGTATATAGTGGCATTTGGGTCGCTTAATGTCGTTCTCAAAGCCATTCAAGTACGCATACACCGCGCACTCGCAGTTGTGCATCTGAAACGCATTTCCCGATGTTAGGAGGACGTAACACGCATTCCTGTCTGTAAGACTGTAACGGGGTTAGGCTGAATATTTCTCGACCCCGTGTGTGTCCAGGGGGGCCAACAGGGGGGGGGGAGGGGCAGGGGGAGTTTGGTGCCGTCCAGAATGAAACCATTTTGCACCAAAATAACGCGTTAACACGTATTTTCGATCGAGGGTCTAGCGTTACCTTATTTTGGTGAGATACATTCATAAACCACCAAAATAACGCAAAACACGCCATTTTTATTCTGGGGGTTAAAAAACTTCGAAAAACGGGGAGAGGGGAGTTCCGACGGGGGACTCCCATACATGTACATACCTGGGGGGGGGGGGGTTGGTTACCACCCAACCAGTCGCAAATTTACCTCCTGGTCCCTGGGATGGTCTCCGACCCGCCCCAGATAAAAACCCGGGTTGTATGCATGGACCAGTGGTTCAGTGCTTTCTCTCGACCTTGACAAGTTTCGGCCAAAAAGCGTCGATGTTCAGGTGATCGGACTTCGACTTGGCTCTCATCTCCATGAGATTTTGTATCGTGGGAATCTTGAGAATCACGCTCGCCGGCAGCTGCGCAGTCGCCCCTACGCCCGCTGAGCTTGCAGACCACTCCACTTGCACGCGGACAATCCTGCAAGCTGGTGAAGAGCAGTGTATTCTAGGTGGTTTGTAGTTTCTTCTAGCGCCATAGCCTGACACGGCGTTACACGCTGGGTGTAGCCGTGTACACACCACAGAAACGTGCGTGACACTTGTCCATGTGCGTTAATGTCCACGCAGAGCAAAAGCAATAGATTCTTCTTGCACCCAGAGAGCACTATTGAAGGGCGACACCAATATTTCAAATTTACCGTACCAGGGTGCTCTTGGAGGGATAGTTATACTTGTGGAAAACAGGCACTAATGAAGCATTTACGATCCGGTAATTATTTGACATATGTATCTTTACCACCTGGCGGCTGCACCCTGCATGTGGCCGATGCGTTCGCTGTCGAACTTCACAAAGTGTTCCTTAGTTCCAAAGCAGTTTTGCAGAACCCTCTCCAACCATTCGTACGAAAACGTCGCTTCGGCCACTAAGTCACTTTTGGCTGGCGCCATTTTTCAAGGCTTTCAGGACTGAAAAATAAGTCGAGTTGAAACAACGCAGTCAAAACAATTCCTAAAAGGGCCACTGGACCGACGGGACTGGGAGCAGACCGGTGTACTCTCACTTGTATACGGAAAGGCGCCACGTTCGCTGCCGCCTATGGTTCACTACGCTAGTGCGCAGGCTCTTATATCGCATTGCAATTGCGCGGACGTTGCGCAATGGTGACGGAGCGGCTTATCACAAAACGAAACTCGGGACGCATGCGGTCGTTTGTGCACAATAACAAAGACTGGTGCATATGTGCGGAGTACCAAACCAACATTTTCACAACACATGAATAGCGCACACAGCGCAGGAGGGGGGGGGGGGGGACCACAAAGTGGCGTGGAGGTAGATGTCTCGAATGCATCGAAGTAGCGTTGAAGGAGACAATTTTTGGTCAAAATACCGTTTTTAAAATAACACTGCCACATGACAATTCACCATTGGGTGATCGATCACCAAACAACACCCTCACTAGTGATCCAGCGATCATCACCGGTGATCACCAGCTGCACTTGCTTTCCAATTCCAACGCCAGCACGTCTTCTAACAGTCCCTTTCCAATGGCCAGCAGATGGGCCTTGGCTGCTCCCACCCTCTCCTTTTCAATGATCATTTCCAGCAGCCCCACGCCCTCCTGCCTCGCCATGTGGATGGACACCAGCGCGTGCGTCATCGCCGCGTATTTGAAGACCTCTCTGTATGCCCGCTGTACAGCCTCAAAGGTGAAGGGAACCGTCATGTCCAACTGCAGGCAGTAATTTTGGAGGGTTCGGTAGTAGTGGGAGAGGATGGGGGTGGTCTGCTCGCGCCGGGTGGCTGGCGACAGTACGAAGCAGAGGAAGCGAGCCAAATCCTCGCAAATCGAGCCGGGGTGCACAGCCTGTAAGCAGAGTGCAGTCATTAATCCCTGTATAGCTAGCGCTGTCAATTAAAACAAAAAGGAAAAAATTATAAAAAAAGTAAAAATACTTTTTCAGTTGTGTTAGAGTCTCGGAAATTAAGCCAACGACTTTTTTATTTAAGAAATAGACAGAAAGGCCGAGTAACTTTCTTAGGATTAAATAAATATAAAAATGAGTCAGCCACTACCTTTCAAGTTTTTTAATTTCACACTTAAAAAGTACTTTTAAGCAAGGGTATTGGGTTTTCTTTGTTGTTTTTGAGATTTATCCAGTCCGTAGCAGCTTTGTGGGCAACGCAGAGTCGACGCACGAGACTCAATTGCGTTTCGTTACTTTGTCAGTTTAGTTTGTGTCAGTTCGAGTGAGTACGAACGCACCTGCCAATCCAGGAATGCCAGAAGGCGATGGTGACTGTCTAAGAAAATGTTGTACACGTTGAACAGGTCCCCATGCACCATGACTGGAGCCATATTTAGCTTCTCGTGCAGCTAAAGAACAATCGATAAATGCTCTCGCAAAGCGTGATAAATCAACGTCGGTACCTGTGTGTGTGTGTGTGTGTGTGTGTGTGTGTGTGTGTGTGTGTGTGTGTGTGTGTGTGTGTGTGTGTGTGTGTGTGTGTGTGTGTGTGGATTGTAACCTCGCACCCCCCCCCCCCCCCCCCACAAACCCTTCAGAGCAATGCTTGAAACTGCCGCGGCGCCCCCCCCCCCCCTCCTGTCACCAAGACTTACTGCGAATTGTGACAGTTTTTTCTTATAATGGAACCAAAAAACGCAGCACGCACGCACGCACACACTATCACTACTTTTTACAGGTGATTCTTCGCACTGAGACGCACCGTATTTGAATACGCCATGAACTCCTTGTCCTCATAGAGGCTCCTGCACTTCGCCACAAACTCAGGAGCAAATTCAGCCGAAAATTCCGATTTCATCAAACCAAATATCTCTCGTCTGTGCGACACATTCAGTTGACTATTGGGTTCGATCAGATAGTCCAAATAGATGCGCAGATCACTGCTGCCAGTCCAATCGCCGTGTTTAAGGGAATAGGCCTGGAGTTTGGCAATCTCTGCAGCGATCTAGAACTAATGTGGTTAATTAATCAACTTCAACCGATTTAAGAACGCAAAAATAACACTAACAGATAAAAAGACACCCAAATACCTCAAGAACTAGCGCAAGCGGCGGTTCTTTCAACAGGGGGGCAACATTACCATTCCTCAAGCGCAAATCTTCAAATATGAGCAAGCCATTCGGATTTTCGTCGTCAATGGGCTGTATGTAGTGACATTTGGGACGTTTTACGTCGTTTTCGAAGCTGTTCAGATACGCGTACGCGGCGCACTCGCAATTGTGCATCTGAAAGTTTAAATAAGTTTTGTACATTCCTTTGTAATTCACAAAAATGCGGCACAATTTGTAATAGGTCCCCCACCCCACTTTGGCCGTTGTTCTCCTCTCCCCGCCCGTTTTTAGGAGACCCCCTTCCCGCAGTCGCACGCCCGCTCGCTGTCTACTACCACTCAAGAATGATACAATCGAGTGCAATGCACCAATGAAATGCGTTTGCGTTTCAATGAAATGTGTCCTTTTGCGGCGTTTTTGCGCTCTCGCTATCCCCTCCCCGGACCTGCCCCACCCCCCGGGGAGCTGACAGGGGTGATGATAAGGTTTGACCCCCCCCCCAGTTACAGGTATGCTCTAGACCCCCTCGAAACCACAACCCCCTGGCTTCAGACCCAACCTACACCTGTATACCAACTGCCCCTTCCACACATCGAACCGACAGACGTACACCAGCACGCACGAACTGTGGTGGGTGGTGGTGGTCAGTCAAAAGAAGGCGCCACCTTGACAAGTTTGGGCCAAAATGAGTCGACGTCCAAGTTGTCGACGTGTTTCGACTTGGCTTTCAGTTCCATCAGATTGCCCATGCTGGGCAGTTTTAGCACCACACTGCCCGGCAGCGTCTGGCCTTCACTGCCTGCGTTGGACCACTCCATTTGAACGCGCACGATCCTACAAGCCGCCAAATAAGCAATACCAGGATGCCTGCGTGGTACTGTACCAGGTCTATGCACGCACGCACGCAGGCACGTACAAACGCGCGTTTTGACAATTCCATACAATTCACAATCTTAACTTCTCTCAGCAAAATTACAAACTCGGCTCAATCTGTACAAAAAAAAGTTTTCGTGAAATTGTTTATATTTGCGGTCTATTTCGTCTTACTCTTATCTACGCTCATTTGCGAGTAGCACCTGCAAGCGGCGCCCTGCATGTGGCCGATGCGTTCGCTGTCAAACTTCACGAAGCGTTCCTTAGTTTCAAAGCAGTTCTGCAGAACCCTCTCCAACCATTCGTAAGTGAAGGTCGCTTCAGCTACTAAGTCACTTTTGGCTGGCGCCATTTTTGCTGCGAACACGTAGGTGTACGGTGTATCGCTTCCTCTTCCAAGGGCGTTACATAAAATACACCCGCAACACCCGCAACACCCGCAACACCCACACTGCGAAAACCTAAGCCTAAGCCTCAGCGAAAGCCTAAGCCTAAGCCTAAGCGAAGCCTAAGCGTAAGCAAAGCCTAAGCCTAAGCCTAGGCGAAGCCTAAGCCTAAACCGCAAGTGTGGGTGTTGCGGGTGTTGCGGGTGTATTTTAGTTAACGCCTCTTCCAAGCGTGGGGATACCTACTAGCTGGGGGCGCGAAGGGTTCGCCGCTATATTACGCACCGAGTCTCACTAAACTCCGTGCTGCCCACCCGCTGGTCTTCGGCTCCACCCGAATAGAAGGAAGTTTATTGGTTAGTTTTTAACTCTTATAATGCTTGTTGCCAAACAGAATTGTCTCCCGCATCCCGTCACCAGCATCTGAGCCATATAAATACTCTAGGCCTAATACCTGAACACTTGCTTGTGATAATTGCATGAGCAATGGGAGTTGGGTGCTAGAAGGGGGGGGGGGGGTGGGGGGTGTCGAGTTCGGTCGTCCAGTCCATTGCCCACACCGGCACGTGCGTTCTGGTATGCTTGCCAGACCGTCTTCTGGTAATTGGGCCTTGCACCTTACCCATCTAAATCGGGCACAGGCTGTTGGTGATTGCCGGTGCGGTTTCTTTGTCCCTCCAAACGTCCAATCACCTGCTCCCCACAATTAGACATCTATAATTTTACCCGCCCCTCTTGCCCCCGCGTTTAGGTTTTCCGCTTGTGTCAGCTCGACGTCCAAGCGAACAATCAAGAAAATGACGGGCGAAAAGTTCGAAAGACTGCCTAGACTGGCGAAGCCATCGCATTACACGTTGCTGTTGGAGCCGAATCTACGGGATTTCACGTTCAAGGGAACTTTGCGCATTGACCTAACGGTGGCGTCTCGAATTTTGTTAATTAAACATACTGTAATTGTGAGTTTTATGCGTTTTAATTTAGATTTTGGAAGAGACGAAGGTCGTGAAGCTCTACTCGAACGAGTTGGAAATTGACAGCGCGAAAGTGAATGTTGGGGAGAAAAGTGAACTTTCATTGTAAATTGCAAATTACTGTAGGTAAGGTGCGGGCTGCGGCTGGGGGGAGGGCGGCGTACCTCCCTCACTCCGTTGTGGTCCCCCCGTTATTCGGGGCAGCCCCCTCCTCCTATGCAGTGTCATTGCTTTGGTGGTCAGCAGGGTTGCACAATTTAAAAAAAGTTTGTTTTTTTTTTAAAAAAAAATTAAAAAAAGTTGGATTTTTTAAATTAAAAAAAAAATTCTCTGTTTTTGGGTAAAATTTAGCTTTTGAGTGGCAAAAAGGCGTTTAAATGGTGTTTAGATGGTACAATTAGTAGTTATTCATGCATAAACTTGCTTATTAGCACCAAAACTAAGCTCTTTTTGGGGTTCCCAACTGGTTCCCAACATAGTGTGATACCGTACACGACCATTTAGAGGCAGCGGCTTTGTCACCATTTGACTAAAACGATGCTAAATATGCTTCTAAAGGCTTTAGGGAAGCACTAGTACTTGTGTTTGACACTCTACTAGGCTAAAAGTATCTTATAGTACGGGTATTTGGCACCAATGATGGCTCCTAAGTCAATTAAAAAAATTAAAAAAATTTTTTTTTTTTTTAATTTAAAAAAAACTTGAAATTTTTTTTTATGCAACCCTGGTGGTCAGTTACACCTCTGCTTCTCGACCTCCTTATCCCCCCATGGTCTCAAGACCTAATCAGCACCATCTGCCTCTTGCCATAGGTGTAGATTGGTCCAAAAGCCAGGGGGGGGGGGGGTGTCTGGGGGTTTCGAGGGGGGGGGGGGTCTAGAGCCATCCCGGATAAAATGACCGGGATCGAGAATTTTGGAGGAGGGGTGGTTTAAGTGGAGGATTTTGCACCATAATAACGTGAAAAATGGGTACGTTTTGGTCTAAAATGGGTCAAAATAAGGTCTAAATACCACTTTTCAGGTGTTTTTGGGTCATACTACACTGAAAAAGAAACAAAAACACGCATCTTTACCCATTTTTTTAATATTGAGAGAGGGTTTCCCGCAAGTTCTCCAGGATGGCGATGGCCAGGGGGGGGGGGGGGGGGGTCGCTACCGCAAAAAAGCGGGACGGCCATAGCCAGGGGGGAGGTGAACCCCCCCTAGACCACCCCTGAGCCCACCTATGCCTCTTGCCCCCCCCCCCCCTCCTCCCCTCCCCTCTTGCCCGCCCCTCCAGCCTCCATTCCCGATTTCCGTGCGCATCTACGAATCGGAGGTGTGGATGGGGGATGCCCGGAGTCCACCGTCCGTCCACCCTCCTCTTCCTCCAAGTCAAAGGCCTACTCTTTCCCCACCCATTCCTTGTTCGTTTGTTGCAATTTCCTCTCTCATTCAGCTCTGTCGGGCACCGTCAGCTATCAGGAACAGTGGCAGACGGCGGATGTGGCCGTGTGTGAGAAGTTGGCGAAAGGCGCGAAGTGCTCGCTCCACTTGGAGTTCCGCGGCACGCTCAACGACCGAATGGTCGGCTTCTACCGCAGCGACTACAAAGACGCCGCCACTGGCGAGACCAAGTACCTCGCCTCCACCCAGTTCGAGGTGTGCGCGTGCGTGCGTGTGTGCGTGCGTGCGTGCGTCCGTGTAGGTGCGTGGGTGCTAGTGCGTGCGTGCGTGTCGGTGTGTGCGTGTGTGTTAGTGCGTGTCGGTGCGTGTGTGCGCGTGCGTGCGTCCGTGTCGGTGCGTGTGTGCGCGTGCGTGCGTGCGTGCGTGCCGGTGCGCGTGCGTGCGCGTCGGTGCGTGCGACTGGCGCGATGGCCGCCTCTAGAGCACGGAGGCGCGGCGGGCGTTCCCCTGCTTTGACGAGCCCGAGTACAAGGCCACCTTCGACCTCTCGCTCGTCGTCGACCAGCAACACACCGCCCTTAGCAACATGGTCAGCGCCTGACCCCCCCCCCCCTCCCTCCAGCTTGCCACCCCCCCTCCCTCCCCGGCCGCACCTATGCCCAAAGAACGCCAATTTCTCGTTCCCTTGTCCCCTAGCGTCGGCCGAATCGTGTTGCAGTGTGGTCAGGGTTGCACAATTTAAAAAAAAAAGTTTTTTTTTAAAAAAAAAAAAATTTTTTTTTTTAAAAAAAAAGTTGGATTTTTTTTTAAATTAAAAAAAAAAATTTCTCTGTTTTTGGGTAAAATTTAGCTTTTGAGTGGCAAAAAGGCGTTTAAATGGTGTTTAGATGGTACAATTAGTAGTTATTCATGCATAAACTTGCTTATTAGCACCAAAACCAAGCTCTTTTTTGGGGTTCCCAACTGGTTCCCAACATAGTGCGATACCGCACACGACCATTTAGAGGCAGCAGCTTTGTCACCATTTGACTACAACGATGCTAAATACGCTTCTAAAGGCTTTAGGGAAGCACTAGTACTTGTGTTTGACACTCTAATAGGCTAAAAGTATCTTATAGTACAGGTATTTGGCGCCAATGATGGCTCCTAAGTCAATTTAAAAAAATTTTTTTTTTTAAAAAAAAAAAATTTTTTTTTAATTTAAAAAAAAAACTTGAAATTTTTTTTTTATGCAACCCTGAGTGTGGTGCACACCTGCAACTGGGTGGGGGGCGTGGGTTTCTCGCCTTCCAAAGTCAGAACTCCCCCCTCCTCTCCTCCTCCTCCTCAATCTCCCAAACTGTTTCTTGACGATTCTCCAACGTTGTGGACAGCTCTTGTTGCGTCCCAGTGTGTTTCTTTTTGCCAACAAAGCAGCCTTGGTAGGTCAGGGTTATCGCTGTCAGAGGCTGTGCCCCCCATACGTGTAGATTGGTCCAAAAGCCAGGGGGGGGGGTGGCTGGGGGTTTCGAGGTGGGGGGTCTAGAGCCATCCCGGGTAAAATGTTCGGGATCGGAAATTTTGGAGGAGGGGTTGTCGAAGTGGAAGATTTCGCACCAAAATAGCGCGTAAATCGGTGCTTTTTAGCCCAAAATGTCCCAAAACAACGCCTAAATCGCACTTATTAGGCGTTTTTGGGTCACACTACAATGAAAAAGGACACAAAAACACGCATATTCACCCAATTTTTTAATAATGAGAGAGGGTTTCCCGCAACTTATCCGGGATGGTGATGGCCAGGGGGGGGGGGTTCCTCCCGCAAAAAAGCGGGACGGCTATAGCCAGGGGGTGAACCCTTTTAAACCTCCCCCTGATCCCACGTATGGTGCCCCCCCCCCCCGTGCCGAACAGTCTGAATTGCAGCCGGTGAAAAGCGAAGAATCGGTGGAGGGCGGCAAGAAGCGGCTGGACTACGCCACCACTCCCATCATGTCGACCTATTTGGTCGCGTTCTCAGTGGGCGAACTAGAGTACCTTCAGGTGGTGTTTGGTCGCTTTTTTTATGCTTGCGCTATTTTTAGTTGTCCAACGCAATTGGCAAGTAATGCACGTGCGCTACGGCTAAGCTCGGATTAGCCGCCATGGCTGAATTTTAGCTACTCATTGGATGCGTGAATGTTGTGTTCTGTGCTTGTTCTCATTTGATCGCAAGGGCAGCGTATAGTCTAGTATTAGAGGATCGGCCTCTTGCGCGCACGGTCCTGGGTTCGATTTTTGATGGAACCACCACTAAAAACGAGTATTTTTGTATCAGTGGGTTTTTCTCGTGCTGTCGCTGCCCTAGATTACAGATGGCGTCCTTCCGAATGTCTTTGGCTATAGACGGGAAGGCGTCATGGAGATGGGTATGCTATGTGGTCCATTGACGGCCTCCAAAGCGTTGCCTCAAATCCAACAACAACAACAACAAGAACAGTTGATCGCAAAGTAGATCAGTGACGGTTGGCGCGTTCATCAAATTTGCATGTTCACTGCAGGACTGGACCAAATTCGGCACCGATGTACGGGTGTATACGGTGCCCGGAAAGAAGGAGCAGGGAAGATTCGCCCTAGAGGTGCGTTTATGTTTTTTAATGACTTTTGAGTTGTGATTTGTTGATTTCAGCTCAGTCGTACGTACAGTGTACGTAATTAGGCCAAGCAAATCGAATATTTAATTATTTTAATTGCAGGTGGCCGTCAAGTCCTTGGAATGGTTCAGCGAATTCTTTGACTTCCAATACCCCCTGCCCAAGCTGGACATGATTGCTCTTCCAGACTTCAAGTTTGGTGGGTGAACTGCCCCCCCCCCACTCAGCCAGACATCCGTTGACTCAGTCCATAGATGTAACTGCGCAGGTACCCTCCAAGAGCCACCCCTGATGTGTACAGGTACCGTAAACCTTTATTTAGCCCCCTCCTATAATTATACACATTTCTAGAGTTCGAACGAAGCAATTAGCCACCAGGGGGCTAATTATAGGGTTTACGGTATGTAAATAAAAGTATAAAATAATTATAATCTATAAAAATACGGTATTATTTCTATCAATCGATTCACTGTTTCGTACACACAATATTTTCGTGCCAACAGACAGACAGATACTCAATTCCTTGAGTAGTGCGTAATGTATCACGCGTCGGCGCGCTGTGTGTTCGGCATGCATCACCCTCCTCCCCCCCCCCCCCAGTTTTGATGGTCACTTACACCTGTGCCGGCTACCCAAGGATGGGGCATCTCCGCCCCCCCCCCCCGCGGACTACGCCAGTGCTCGTCGACATTGTCTCAAGTTTGCGTGTCGTCGAGTTGTTACTTTTCGAGGCGCCATGGAGAATTGGGGTCTGGTGACCTATCGCGAGGTGGCGGTCCTAAGCGATTTGGCGAAGTCGTCTCAGCGCAACCGCAAGATCGTCTGTCTCATCATCGCGCACGAGCTCTCGCACATGTGGTTCGGCGATCTCGTCACCATGGTGCGTGCGCGCACGCACGCGCACGCACGTACGCGCACCGGCACGGCCAGCGTGCGGTCTAGTGGTAGAGAATCGGCCTCTTGCGCGTCTCTGGGTCCGATTCTTGATGGAGCCACTAGATCGAGGACTTCCCTCTCGATGCATTTTCTCTTGCTGTCGTTGCCCTAGACTACAGATGGCGTTCTTCCGAATGTCTTTGGCTAATTCTGCGGCTCTAGACGGGAAGGCGTCATGGAGCTGGGGGTATGCTACCATATGGGCCATTGCCGGCCTCCTAGCATTGCCCTGTTGTTTGCATTGCATTGCCCGGCGCACCGCTGTTGTTGTTGTGGTCGTTGCAGCGCTGGTGGACGGACCTGTGGCTGAAGGAGGGCTTTGCGACCTTCATGCAGTTCCTCTTCACGGCCAGCGCCTATCCGCACTTCGACATCTGGCTCAACTTCGTCGCGGGACGAGCCGCCAACGCCCTCGCCCTAGACGCCCTCCGCTCCAGTCACCCCATTGAGGTGTGTCTGGCTGTGCGTGCGTGCGTGCGTGCGCGCAACCGTATCCCCCCATACCGTACCAGGTGGAGATCGACAACCCGAACGAGCTGGACGCCATCTACGACAGCATCACCTACGGCAAGTCGGCCGTCGTCGTCCGCATGCTCTATCAGCATCTGGGCGAAGAGGTATGGTACTGCAGGGGTTGCGAGCGGCGTTGGGTACCACCACGCCGTCCTCGCAATGAGAGAACGACGCTAGGGGGCGAGAGCCCCACCCCCCCCCCCCCCTCCCAATTCCCCACCCTCTTTACACATGTCTGGTATTGGGGCCGGGGGGGGGGGGGGCTAATTCTGGATTTTCGGGATGAACTTCATAGAAACGTCGCCTAAACTGGTGTGCTATGGGCAATGGCCCGTCCACCACTTCAGGCTTTCCAAAAGGGCAGTCGGCTGTACCTGAAGCGGCACCAATACGACAACGCGACCACTCTGGACCTCTGGAAGGCTTTCTCGGAGGCATCCGGCACCGACGTTGCCGAGCTGATGAAGGGATGGACCCAGCAGGTGAGGGCGCGCTCATATGCATGTGGACATACCTGTAAGGAACTGTAGGGGCTAATTAATGGGTTGGCCCAGCAAAATTCGAGCCCCCCTCCTGAAATTCTTTTCCAAAAAAAGCGCACCAAAATAGCGCTGTTTTGTGGAGAGCATGCGTTGAATGAAGAATGCCTATTTTAGCTTCATTTTCCTTTATACGCCAGTTTTGACGAGAAAGTTCCAAATCTGGCCCTAAACCAACAAAAAGTTTCTCCTCAGCCGGATCTGGGCACTATGTATGGGCAGATATGCACGCGGTTTGTGCACAGGTGAAGCAAAACCGGTTTGGATCTTCAGATGGGCTATCCCCTGCTGGACGTCACCCAGGTGGCTGGCGACACCCAGCGCACGCTCACCATCTCCCAGAAACGGTTCGTCGCCGACGGCAGTGACGGTTTGGAACTTTTTTTTTGAATAATTACCGATATATCTACGAATTTTGTTCGCATTTCCCTTTTGCCAGACGAGGCGAACCAGCAGTGGCAGGTGCCGATAATTGTCAAGTGCGAAAATAGGGCCGAGAATGTCAAGCTGCTCATGACACAAAGGGAGCAGACGTTCAAGTTGGAGGGAGTGAAGAAGGGCGAATGGGTCAAGTTGAACGCCGACCTTGGCTCCCTGCTCCGCGTCGACTACGGGCCCAAGATTTTCAAGGGTTTATTTTTGTTGTTTTAATTTTATTTTGACACTACCACGCAGTACCATATATTGTGTGGGTCGTAGCCGTCGTTTACCCCCCCCCCCCCCCTCACGAATTTGTCTAAAGATTTTTCAACTTTTATAAAATGAGAAAAGTAATTGGTTTAAATTTTTTATCACAAAAAATGACAGGTAACCAACGCTGTCAAAACCCTATTTAGGTACCTATTTAGACGCTATTTTGTGATAGTTGTTTTATTCTGGGTATCTGTCTCCCCGCTAAAGGCTGGGTGGACCCCCCCCCCCCCTGTAGGTGTGTTGCCCCCCCCCCGTGCTGCTCGAGAAGCGTGTGTCGACTATGTTGCAGACTTGCTGGAAGCAGTGCGCGACCATCAATTGGGGGCCATCGACCGCTTCAATCTCGTCAACGACCTCGCCGCACTGGTGGGCCGATGCTTTGACGCTTTCCTGCACGCACGCACCGGCACGCACGCACCGACATGCACGCACCGACATGCACGCGTCGGCACGCACGCACCGGCGCGCACGCAGCGGCACGTACGCACGCGGACACGCACGCACCGGCATGCACGCGCCAGCATGCACGCACCGGCATGCACGCATTGGCCGGCACGCACGCACGCGCCGGCCCGCACGCACGCACCGGCATGCACGCACCGGCATGCACGCACCAGCACGCACGCATCGGCCGGCACGCACTGGCACGCACGCACGCACGCGCACACACACCGGCACATATTTAAAGCACACACGCGCGCACTCATACATTCTTTGTTCCGTGTCCAGGTGAAGGCGTCTCGGGCGTCGGCGGTGGACTTCCTGGAGCTGGCGGACACGCTGTCGGCGGGCGAGACGGAGCTGGCCGTGTGGGACGCGCTGGTCACGGGCCTCGCCTCGCTCGTCAACATCCACAGCCGCGTGGTCGACGCCAACGACGACGACCTGCGCGTCTGGCAGCGCGCCCTCTACCGACCGCTGCTCCACAGGCTCGGCCTGCAGCCGATGGAGGGGGAATGTGCGTGAAAAAAGGCGAAGCAAAGCGTGGAAAAGCAAGGGGAACAAAGGGCTGAAGTTTCGTCGCAGGCGGGAGTCGAACCCCCGAACTCGCGCGTGCCTGCGGATGCGAGCTACCGTTAGGCCGCGGGACGCGTTAGGATTTTTAGTGAATGTTGCACTGGCCAGTTATATGAGCGCTTCTTGGATCAAATTCCGATGCGCATCTCATTCGTTGTGTAGCCAGGAAAATTTGTCAATTTTTTGCATTCATTGTGCGATATTTGAATTGAACCATGCATGCTGCATACGGGCCTCAAAAACACCTCCGCAAGTGTGGGAAGCGGGGAACGTACCTTGAACCTTGCCTTGTAGTAATTCCATTACGGGGGGAGGGTGAAGGGTGGTGGTACATTTTTTTGGGCAGAGCGGCACCGACTGTGATTACCCGGCACTAATTAATACGTTGCAGCACCGCAGCAGGCGGAGCTGCGCGGTCTGATGGTCTCTCAGTTGGGGAGGGCGGGCGAGGAGCGCGTCGTCGACTTCTGCAGGGCGGAGTTCCAGCAGCAGCTCGACACCAAGAAGCAACTCAACGCCGACATGCGCGGCGCGGTTGGTTGCGTACATGGGGGGGGGTACCACCCCACTATTTTTCCAACCCCCAAAGATTTCCCGAAGGATTTTCACCATGTCTAAAACGATAAAGTTAGTAATTAATGGTGTTTTTCAGTGATTTTCGGTGTTACATGACTAAGACTGTTAGAGCCTATTTCGACCCACTTTTGACCAAAAAGTACCAGTATAAGTAAAAATAGTCGGCTACCCCCCCACTTTTACTCCAGTCTCCCCGCCCCCCCCCCCCTCCAAATCTTCCGTCCCCCCCACCTCGCTCTTAGCCGGTTACAGGTATGCTTCCGTAGCGTTTCCTTCTTGTTTTTTCCTCTATCTACTTTGCCGACCTTTCTGGCCTATGAGGGCTGCGGGTGCCATACTTAAATCCAGGTTAGTTACGTCGAGTGGGGGTGGGGGTACGCGATAGCGCGCGGATAGGTTACTCTTTTGCTCAGAACAACAACAAATGCTCCAATGGCGATATTTTGATGTTTTATAGTCCTTAAAATGAGTTGAAGCAAATCTCATAATGTTGTCATTGTGGAGAGGTTGACCTTGTAAAACTCATCCTCCAGCTGGATACAACTCCTCCCCCCCCCGCCGCAGTTAGAGCTATGCTGTGGTGTGTTCGTACTTGTCGTCTTTGCAATCTTAGTCAGAAAGACCAGTTGAGTATGATTGCAGATCTACCGCGTGGCCGCCCGTTGGGGAGGCGCCGAAGTCTTCGAGCAGCTCAAAAAGGTGTGCTATTTGTGAATTAGATTGAAGTCAATACGCCTAATTGATTAATTAGTAACTTCAGCTGATAGAAGACCAGGAGTTTCGCGAGCAGCAGAGCAACGCCATCGGCGCCCTGGGAGCCACCGCGGACGTGGAACTGCTCAAGGCGGCGCTGGAACACGCCATTCTCAAGGTGCGTGCGTCCGTGCGTTTGTGTGTGCGTGCGTGCGTGCGCAAGACGCGATTGTCTGTTTGTCTGTTCCGACGTACGTCTGTGGGAACATCATGTGCCTGTCTATATATGGCAGTGTGTCTCTCTGACCGTCTGTGCATGTACGTTGTTGTTGTTGTTGGATTGGGGGCAACGCTAGGAGGCCGTCAATGGCCCATATAACGTACCCGTCTAGAGCCGCATATTAAGCCATAGACATTTGGAAGAACGCCATCTGTAATCTAGGACAGCGACAGTACGAGAAATTCCGCGGGTAGGGAAAGACTCGTTTTAGTGGATCCATCGAGAATCGAACCCAGGACCGTGCGCGGCAGGGGCCGATTCCCTACCGCTACACCATCCGCTGCCCCTATATTTTGGCAGTGTGTCTGTCTGTCTGTCTGTGCCTGTCTCCGTTCTTTTCTTACAAAATTTGCAAATTATTTTTTATGGTTTAATTTATCGTTTTTTTTGTTCAGAAGAACGTGCGTTCGGGCGACTGGTTCGCCGTGATCTACAGCATGGCGACGCACAAGACGGGTCAGGAAACGGCCTGGGCTTTTATTAAAGAGAATCGCCAGTTTGTCTTTGAGTCGCTGGGAGCGACCAACAGCTTGACGCACCGCATGATTGAGGTGAATCTCCGGAAGCAATCCCGCGGTAACTGGGTGGGGCAGTTTTCCAGACAGAATTTGACACAATTTTTCTCAAATACCTCTAGTTACATGACAACCATCGCAATGGTTTGTTTACAGAGCGCCGCGAGGGGTCATTGCCACGTCAAGGTCGCCGAAGAGTTGGAGGTTCGAATCACTCTCGCCAACGCACGCACTCAGTCACAATACTTCGGGCGTACAGGCAGTGCGCCTACTGTAGTCATAGTGACTGGGTCCCTCTCCTTGAGTCGGAGGAAGTTACCACCCCCCCCCCCATTTCCTGGGAGAAGTTTTCTAAAGTTGTCTTTGCAACCTGTCTAAAATAAAGGCGAGTATGTTGCCTCCTCTTCAACGGTTTTTAGCCATAGAACACTGTAATGACGCTATTTGGACCAAATTGGCCCTATTTCGATGCATTTGATTTTGGTGCAGCATTTCACCATTCTGAACGTCCACCTCCCACGTTGAGGACGAGGCTCTCCCCCTACACTCCCTGACTTTGTTCATGCATGCTCGTCGTGTGCGAATAACGCGCAGCGCAATAAGGGGTGGGCTTGTATTGGAGATGTCCTGATTGTCGCGTTTGCAGGAGCTGTTCCTCAAGGGCGAGGGTGGCGATTCGATGCGTCTCACTCTCACGCAAGCGGCCGAGTCGATACGGCTGAACGCGAAGCTCCTCAAAGAGAACGGCCAGGCTATCCGGAAGTGGCTCGAGCTCAAGAACAAGCCTAACTTAGCCTAGTTCCGCCTAATAAAGGCGCCACAAGGGGACGTTTTATGTTATTCAGGATGGAGCTTAAAACGCCAATTAGCCCTGTTCGCTTGGAGTTTGCTTGGCGCTGTTTTGATCAAACGATGGCAATGTTATGGGTTTTGGGCTCGTTCTGATGTTGTGTGAAAGCGAGCTACATACGTGGTGAATTATGCGGGATTATGAACATAATAGCCCAGTCAATCAACAATGCACCAATCAACAACAGCATGCACCAATCAACAACGTGTGTGAGTAATGTTTTAAAGCAGGTAGCAACTAGGTAGTTCGAGCTGGTCACTGCTGACGAGGCCCTCCCAGCTCAGGTGTCCAGTGAAAAGGGCCGAAACACCTAGGGTCGTCTAATTTTGATTAAATGCATTTTTTACCATTTAAGTTTGTTTGTTTTGTGTCTTTTGTCTTGGAGTGTTCAGGCACAAGGAGAACGATGCTTGCTGCTACCAGCCGACTGCTATCATCGGCGAACTACCATCGAATCGATTTCACGCGGCTTTGATTTATTTTTTATCGGCTATCTATGCATTTTGTATTTTTTGTATTGATGTGAATGTATTCGCATATTATTCACATTGTTCTAATAGCTACTAGGGATGAGCATGGGCCGGTGTTGCAGTCCAAAACCTCCCCCCTTCTTTTTCTCCCCCCGGGGGAACTGGCCTAGGCCAAAACCCCCGGGGGGCGGTTCTGGCCTATGCCAAAACCCCCGCCCTTCCCATAAAAGTCTCCCCCCCCCTCCAGTGATGGGGATCTCATGTAACACAAACGCGCATAATCTGATTGTATGCACAGTGGGAGATGCCGCGCTCAACGGACACCAATGTCACAGTTGGCTAAGCACTGGTTGATTTGTATAACGCTCATTCGTAAAAGTCAAACATGGACGAGCAATCTGCTGAGGCGCTGTTCAACTACATCGCCTGGAGAGACAGCAGCGACAACTCTGGGCGCCCCGACTGGCCGCGATACCCGCCTGCTATGGACAAGAATGGCAAGCGGAAACTCCGAGAGCAGGCTGAAGCCTTTCGAATCGGCAGCAGTGAGCAGCTGCAGCACTGCCGCAAGAAGGGTCGCAAGGGGTCGAATGCGGCGGATGCCGAATTTGGCAAAGAATTGGCGCACGAACTGGGCAAGCTTTCGGACGAAGAGCGCGAGTGGCAGAGGGTCGTCGTTGGGAAGTTCGAGAAGCAGAGAGTCATCAGGCATTGCCACGGCAACGTCACTGGAGGCGCCCACTTTGGCATGACGAGGACAAGGGCAAAAGTGAGTCGTGTGCGCAATTTTTATTGGACGTGCAAGCATGTGCATTTCACGACCCGCTCAGGTGGCCGCGCGCTACTACTGGAAAGGCCAGAAGAACGACATCGACCAGTACGTGCGCAACTGCGTCGACTGCCAGCGCCAGAATGTCGACAACCGACCATTCGCTGCAGAGCTCCACCCCATCCCAGTCAACCACCTGTTTCATCGATGGGGCATTGACATGGTCGAATGCTTGGAGATGCGCATGCATTGTATGTAACACAGAGGATAACGATTAGTCGTTGCCAGATTGGCCCGCTCACGCAGACGTCGAGCAACAGCTGCTACATCATCACAGCGACCGAGTACCTGTCTAAGTGGGCAGTCGCCAAGGCGGTCCCTGAGAGGTGGACGCGCCATTCCGTTAAGTGAATCCCGCGAATTGGCATACGGTATTTCAGTAAATTGTACACTGTAGTGACTGTACTTATTTCGTGGGGCGGGCCGGGCCGGGCCGGGCCTGCGATATTGAGCAGTTGGACGGGCCGGGCCGGGCCTGCGTTTTGAGGGTGCGGACCGGGCCGGGACGGGCCGAGATGTGCAGGCCCGTGCTCATCCCTAATAGCTACCTATATATACCCACTGTGCTTCAAAATACCCAGTTGACGATTTTGTTGCTTCATTCTATCTAATATAGTTGCTGTCAATCACAGAAGCTATGTGTATGCTGTCTGGTGCACAGTTGCTGTTGCTGTCTGCTTCAACATTGAGAGTACGTCGTTACCTGGCTTGAAGTGCACTCTAATTTGCTAATACATCGCTCTGTCAACAGAGCACCAAAAACAGATGGAATACTCATGAGTTGCTCCTCTGCACGGAAATCTTTAGTAAAAGGCGAAAGATTTTCTCGCACACTGCAGAGGAACCAGAGCTAGTGTGATGCACTTCTTTGTCCGATGGTTAAGTGCTGCGATACATATTGTTGGCGGGTAAGTTTTTGGTTTCATAGCATACTTTGTCGCTCGTTCCGCTATTATATCGATCGACTTCCATTATTGCCATACGTCAGAAACCAGTGGCGTAGCCAAGGTGGGGGGAGACCCCCCCCCCCCGAACCCCCCCCCCCCCCCCGAAATTCTCCGAGGCTCAAATTTTTTAACTTGGTACCCTCTGTTGCAATGTGCCAATATGTGCATCTTTCTCAATTTCAATGCAAATAATGATGAAAACGACACTAAAGAGCCAAATTTTCGCTTGCAGCGCATTGTTTTGCATTAAAAAGCGTGTAAAGTTCGTTATGCTACTCTAAAAAATTTGCCTGCGGCGCTATTTTGAGCACAGCACACAAATCGACTGTTTTGACCTCATTGCTAACGCTTTGGTGAATGTAGTGAGGCAAACGAGCGCAAAGCGTGTAAACAGATTGGATGGGAGATTGACTAAAGCTTCCCCAGCCGAAATAGCGCAATGACCAAAAAATGTACGAAATTGAGTATTTGGCCGAAATTGAACCCCCCCCCCCCCGAAATCAAGTCCTGGCTACGCCACTGTCTGAAACAACTACTGCAGTCCCTTTACCGTGTTGCGTGCGTACATTTTAGGTATGCACTGTTCATTCACGGTATCTAACCCGTGCTTGTCTTGCAGTTGTGTCACCGAGAGTTTGCCTGCACACGACGATGTCCGTCCTTGGAACTCTGCTTGCCAAAACGCCTACTCTCTTTCAGTGTGCGACTGTGCGCGTCTCATAATACTGTGAATTCAAGAACCAGACACACGAATACCACTCATGATGGGACGAAATTTGCGCGCCCTTAGGTGGGCGGCGCGCGCATGAGAAGTGGCTGTTTTCGTAGCCCAGATGGCAGACAGCGCCTCGTGTGGGCGCGCGATACGTGCGGGGAAGACAAAAACCAAACAAAGGCGTTGCACCGTGGGTGTACCTACCTATTCTCATCCCTCGCCGTCACTGCATCCACCCACCAGCACCACTGCACTGCGGCGCTAAACTGCGAAATACTCTCTAGTGTCTACACGTTTGCTCGGTCTGATTGAGAATTGAATTTTTTTTCTAGAGACACGACACGACTAGAGAATGATTGGAGGGACGGCAAGAGTCCCTCTTATGGTGGTCATCTCATCAGTGCTGGCCACAAAAGAGAGTTTGGGCAGTCAGACCAACTACACCACCGCATTGTCAGATGATGTGCAAGACTTGAAAGAAACGAATGCGAGCACTACCAACGATGTCGCGCGTCTGCCGAAAGATGTTATCCTGCTGTCACGGGATCCCAACCAGTTTAGAACGGTATATGGCGCTGTTGTGATGTGGCTGCGTTACCGTAACTGGGACATAAAGTTGAAGTAAACCACACATGTTGCGCAGTTGACGTGTCAACCTTTGGCATTGCTTTGATGTGGTGGACGATAGAATAATCTTTATAAGTTCCAGTAACCCAAATAATTCTCTGCACCTATTTTAGGAGCTGTCCACCTACATGTACTCTCCTTGGCACTCTCTAGTGGGCGTGCAGGCGTTTGTCGACCCGTCCACGGGTCTCTTTTTGTTGGGCGCTCTCTTTGCAACGGATGCCCACCAGACCCGTTTGGTTCTCGAGGCGAGCGGTGGCGTCCAGACCAAAGTGGAGGACTTTGTGGAGACGGCGCAGCATCAGCAGGCGCAAGGCTTCCTGCTCATGGAAGTCATACCGGACGTACGTGTATTGTACTTCCTGGCAATGTACAAATGCGATTGACCGTATCTGCGCAAGAATTTCAGCCTGCTGTCAGGACGTACTTCTTTCCGGCCGCCTTGTTCGCCAAGAACCCTGAGGGCCGTGTCCACGTCCAGCTTGGCGTCCCCAAAGCGCCTCACTCCTTCTTTGGCTACGAGCCTGTGGACATTACGGGATTCACAACCGCTGCTGGTGCGGAGATGTAGTATGTAGGCAGGCAGTCTGGAATATTGGAGTAGCTAATGCGAAAGAATCTAGAAACACGCTTGACTCAACATCTGTTTGGTGCATTAGAACTGATATGGAAATGTGCTTTCACTGCAGAGCACCATGTAAAACACTGGCCAGTGGTGGTTCCTCATAAACGGGAAAAAGCGTTGTGTCTAGGAAACCATTCGGTTCTCAGCGTCTGGCACTCGCCGGGAATTCACAAGAAGCCGTTCAAGTTCGTCTACAACCAACCCATCGCCAAGTGCCTCAGACAGAACCAGCTGTACATCAACAGCGGCTACGTCATGACCAAGCTCAAGGCCTACAGAGGCGAGGACGGCACCTCCAGCCTCTGCTCCGCCATTTGGGTGGAGAATGAGGACGACAAGCACAGTTTCGTCAGCAGTGTGTTCCTGGAGGCTTGGGCCAATGACACCTCGCAGCTGACGAGGACCATCGAGCAGCAGAGAGAGCGCTTCGGCCGTCTGGGCATGAGGGCCCGCTCGATCGCTTTCGAACCGACCGGGGGCGGCAACGTCCGCGTCTACATTCTCTGGACCGGCGTCTACTCGCTCTACCCGCGCGCTCCGCCCATATGGGCGCTCGACTCTGCGATTCCAAAGTCCTATTTCCCGGGCTCCGACGTGGGCCTGAGCCCTCGAGAACTGGCGCACATCGACCGCGCAGTGGCCGACTTCCTGCGCAAGGTCCAGCTGGGCGCCCTGACGCTGGCGATCGGCCGGGACGAGCGCATGGTCTTCTCGGCAGCGTACGGCTTTGAACTTCCCTCTAAATGGGGGGCACTATTTTTACAACACCCACTGAGACCCCCAGAATTTTCCCAAGGAATTCTCACCTCCAAGTGAATAAATGTTGGTGTTTTCTTAGTGCTTTTTAGTGCCATATGACAATAAAACAGCTAAATAACACGATTTTGAAGCTAGATATTTTGGACCTATTTTTAACCAAAAAAGTACCAATATAAGTCAAAAATGGTCGGGTGCCATTTATCCTCCCCCCCACTGTGCAAGTCCATACATGAAACCGGGTCAAAGCGACTGGGGGGGGGGGGTGTGGTTGGGGGTGTTACGAAAAGTAACTGAGTAACCCTCCCAGTGGGGGTGAGGGAAGTAGTGGGGGTTGGAAACCCCCAGTTACAGGTGTGTGTCAGACCCGGTTACAGGTATGGCTTTGAGGAGGAGGCGTCACGCAGTCCCATCCGCTACGACGCGCGCTTCCAAGTGGGCAGCGTCTCGAAACCGATTCTCGCGGCGACCGTCTTCCGCCTGCTCGAGCTGGGCGTGCTGCCCTCTCTCGACGTGGCCGTCTTCGGGCCATCCGACTCCCTGCTGGGCGAGGAGCTGGGCGCCCCGCCCTACTCGCCTGACATTTTGGGCATCAAGCTGCACCACCTGCTCAGTCACACCGCCGGCTGGGGCAGGCCGCCAGAGCTGGTGTACGAGACCTACGTAGACCCCGCCCTCGAGCAGAAGGACTGGCTCTCGCACCTCATGGCCACCGTGCCTCCCAGCGGCCCGCCCGACACCTTCTACAAGTACTCGAACTTCAACTACGTCCTCGCGTCTCTGGTCATCGAGAAGTACACGCGACTGCCGCTGGAGAAGGTGGTCGCGGAGCTGGTCTTCAGACCGGCGGGCATTGGCAGCAGGTGAGGAGTTGCTGCAACAAAAAATTGTAACTACAGTATCTGCTCGTTCCATTCAATAACAAGATGCCGTAAATCTAATAGTGCTCCCAGGGCACTATGCTTTCAACCTCTGCTATCGGGGAGTTGGGGCACTCACTAATCGAAATGGGTTCTAACATTGAAAGGGAGAGGGAGTGTGGCACTATTGGAGGATTCGCTGTAGCACATATTGTACCCATTGACTTTCGATTTCTACAAATCCATTGCACTGACTGTCCCGGCTGGTAAACCCGTCCCAAGTGTGACAGGCCGATTTTGTATAGCTCGCCAGCCATAGTATTAGCGTTGACTGACGCCAGCTAAAATTGTGAGCGCACCGATCGATGCAGTGCATGCGTGCACTGTAGCTCTTTAGATACGCGATTGAGACGGCACTGTGGAAACAGCGGCCGCGGGGCTCGCCAGTGTTCAGCGCTGACGCGAGCTTCTACGACGCGTACAAGTGGCCCCGCGGGGACCGCCTCCTCGCGCACGGCGGCTGGATGCTCTCCTCCTCCGACCTTCTCCGATTCCACGTGACTCCTTCTCGAACATTCCGTTCTCTTTTCGTTTTAGCACTGCACGCTCGACAATTCGAAATGGGCCTAGCCATTGTTTTTGACTCTTTTACAAAAGCAACAGTTTACGCTTTCTGAAAGCCACTCCTCGCGTACCCTATTTGCTTTCAAAAGTTCGCGATGCAAGTCTAACAAGAGACATCAAGCGCTTCCGCTTGTTCCAGAGCAGAGTCGACGGCGCCAACGGCAAGTGGAAGGACATTCTGTCGGCCGAGTCCGTAGAGCGAATGCTGACACCAGCGGCCTACTTCACGCGGAGCGCTGGCGAGAACGGTGCGTCGAGCCTTACTGTCGAGACTCGGTGACCCGTGCCCTGCTTCAGAGAAAAACAACTTTACCTACGCTTACGCGTCGGGCTGGCAGCTGGGCCGCACCGGGGACGGCAGGCAGCTCGTGTTTCACACGGGTACGCTGTCGGGGGAGTCGGTGCTGGCCCGTGACACGGGAGGCTCGCTACGGGTCGCCGCGTCGACTTCGGGCAGGCTGAGGCTGGACAGTCGCGGGATCCGGGACGAAATCCTGGAACTCGTCTCGGAAATAGAGGCGGGCCTGGGCGCGCGCGGCTGGCCCTCTCACGACCTCTTCGAAGTGTACGTAGACGGAGCGACCCACTGATGATAGACGACGGTTTTTGTAGCGATCTTGCTGAGTAGTAACACCCCCCCCCCGCGGGAGCAGAGCAGTTACGGTATCTTGGTGAGGCCGTTTTTGCGGGAAAAATTTTCTCGCGGTCGGGGGTACGGTATCCCAGCTTTTGAGGGTTCTCTCCCTCACCAGCGGTTGGGGAGGGCGTGCAGTGGTGGGGGTTCATCACAGGAGGTAGGAGAGGTACGGTATAGTCCTCCCGCCTCCAGGCGCGGCGCCATGGAGCTGGTTTTGGTACCTCCATTGTGTGGCGTTTTTCCAATCTTCAATTAGGTCGTTACGGTAGCGTTTGGTGCCGTGTGGCCCCTTATTTCTAGCGTTACGAATTTTTTCTGAAGTCGAGGTCGAGTTGCTGTTGCCGAGCCTGGTGGTGCTAGTGGTGGGGCAGCTGCACTGTGTCGCGTCGTTCGTCGTCAGCCTCCGATGGTGCTTTGCGCGTCGCTGTCAGTCATCAGCGTTTTCCCGCCAGTGCGTTGTTCACTGCCCTCCAGGGCTGAGGACGCGACTCTTGAGCGGCCGCCTGGACGAGGCCGACGCCGCCGCCGTCAAGGAGATCGACAGGAGCTTATGGTAACTCGACGCCTGCGCCCAACTCGCTGCGAATTTTAGAGGTTGGTTCGGCAGGCCGCCGCCGCGTGCTGTAGTTGGCGGCGATCGAAAGACGGCGCTCGCTCGTCCTTTGGGCGTTCTTCTCGTCTGGACGCCGATCAAGCTGACGATCCGCTTTTGCGATGCGCCCCCAGTTGTCGGCAACTGTCTCAGTGAGTGCGTGCATTCGTGTGCTGGTGCTGGCGCTTTTTCTATGCAGTTGTGTCTCAGGTTTTGAAAGAATCGGGCGTTGGCTTCCCCCCATATGGACGCCGCTCTAAGTGCCGAAGCTGCGTCGCCTCCCCGTCGGCGCCATCAGCAACCATTCGTGAGTGCGTATGTGCATGTCTGTGTGTCGGTGCGGGCGCATTTGCAAGTCTTGCTGTCACTACCAGATCCAGAAGGGGTGGGGGGATGGCCCCTTCCAGTCAGGTAGGCTAGGGAGGTTGAGAGGAAGGACGAGCACAGGGGCAAAGTGGGCATTCCATGGATTAAGGCGCACAAAAGCGTTTCGCCTGTAGTTGGATTGCACTATTGTGTGTTGAGCAAAGCAAATGCCGATGCCAGGCCTTAGGATAGACTTGCAATGAAAGAACTCCCCCCTATGTCAGATTATCCTGGATCCGCTAGTGACCTCGATGTTGGATTGCTGTTGCAGGTTTCAAAGCGCCCCAGCCATCAAGAGCCTACGCATCAACGGCCCACACCAGGTTGTTTGTCTTGTTGTGCTTGCTGGTGTGGATCGGCCCCATCCATTGTTGCAGCCTCGTCGGAGTCGGCAGCTCTCTTCCCCACATCGGCACCAGCCATCCAGAACCACCCCCTGAACGATCAGACACAGCCGTGATTCTGATGTGATCGCGGGTGGGGTCGTGTTGGTGAACTGTTGCTGTCTCTGACAATGGCTGTGATGCGACAGTTGGCTCTTGCTGCCCTGGGAGGAAATCTGGGGACCCGCCCCGGGGGAGTGGAGGGCCGCCCCTGTGCTGGGGAGTGGAGGGCCGCCCCTGTGCTGGGGAGTGGAGGGCCGCCCCTGTGCTGGGGAGTGGAGGGCCGCCCCCCTTCCCCTCCACTTGGTGAGTTGGGCGACAAAGTGCAGGGCGGCAGGCCGGAGGCTGCCCGCCCTGCAGTGGGCGCCTCCGTCCTCAGCCAAGGCTTATGCTAACACAACTGTAGTTGAAGTCGTAGTGATCGTGGTGTGTGGTGTGTGCATGTTGGGTGTTGAAACAAGTTACAGTAGTGATGTCAAGGTGCGTGAGGTGTGTGTGTGTGTGTGTGTGTGTGTGTGTGTGTGTGTGTGTGTGTGTGTGTGTGTGTGTGTGTGTGTGTGTGTGTGTGTGTGTGTGTGTGTGTGTGTGGGCTGTTGAGTCTGATGCTGCCCTAACAAACTACCACTGTTGGTGTAGATGAAATCGTAGTGATGTCGTGGTGTGTGTGAGGTGTGTGGGTGTGTGAATGCATGAATGAATGTTGTTGTTGGCTCTGCATCGAGGGTTGAAGCACACAAGTGAATGATTCAACAAGTATTTTTCACGCGAGAGAAAATCAGTGCTTGCACAAGTAGGTGACAAAGAACGGATTCGGATCATGTTTCACTGCCTTGCTAGGGGGTGCTTCCTCAGACACAGTGCGCTTCATCTTGCCAGTCTGTTTGGATGGCTTGGGTGTATTCTTTGCATGCCCCTTGGCCTGCTTGGCACACTCGGGTGCTGTCTGCTTGGCTGGCTGAATCCCCTTGCCTTGCTTTGCAGACTCGGGTGCTGTCTGCTTGGCTGTCTGAACCCCCTTGGCTTGCTTGGGTAGAATCTTTGTGGGTTTGCGCCCGTGCTTGACTGGCTTGATAGCTTCATTGCCTCCTGCCTTGGGCTCCACTTGCTTACGAACTTCTTTGGTTTCTGCCTTGGGTTCCAGTTCCTCTTTGCCCCCAGCCTTGAGTTCGAGCTGCGCATCTTTGCCATCAGCCTTGGGTTCTTTGGCAGGTGGCTTGGGTTGCACACTATCTTGCTGGCTATCTTCACTGGGCTCTTGGGGCGTGCCTCCATGCTGGAGGGCTTCTTCTTTGGGCTCGACTACATACCACGGAGGACCGAGAATGTCACTAACAAGGTCGCCCATCCAGTCTTTCTCCATGACTGATTGATACTGACAAATGGACACTGCTTTATATAGATTTGAGTGCATGTATGACACACTTCTGACAGATGGCGAGGTCTGATGGCAGAGCCAACTCAAAGTTCTCCTCGACAAACTCTACAACATCTTGATCATTCCTGCACAGGTCATTTGCGTATGTTTGAATAACTTCTTCAGCAGGCACTCCTCGACACCGATGATGCAGCATGTATAGACAGTGTGCTCCACATGTGTCTGTTCCAAGAGATTGCACTTGTCTTTTGTTGTGCCAAGTTGGCAACTCAGACACTATGAATTTGAGCTCCACATCAACAGGTCTTCCAAAGGTGTCGAACCACTCAGCACGCCCTCCTCTTGTCACATAGATTGCAATCCAGTGCTTGCCAGGCAATTGGTGTGGATCAGTATTGATGATAACACAAGTGTTTGGACGTAGTGTTGGCACTCTGTCACATGCAAAGACACCAAGGCACACCTCAGAGATGTATTCATCAGAACTAACCGCAGACATCAACTGCCGAGTATTCATGCCGAAAAGTCGTAGTAGATCTCTCTACTCTGGTTTATATACATGACGGAATCATACTCTAGGAAGCAGATCAACTTGAGGTCGCTTTTCGTTGCTTTTTCAAATGTGGCATCCAATGAGACAGCACCATTCTTGATCAGCTGCAGAGACTCGGATCCATCAGCAGTGAGGTCAAAGACAAGGAATGTGTATCCTTGGCCAAACGCATCGTACGATATGCCATTTCCTGGACCATCCATTGGCAGGTTGAGTCCATCATACAGCATAAAGTAGGGCCTTGTGTACAATCCCCTCTCAAAGTCCATCAGCAATGGGTTCCTTGGCACAGGTACACCACCAACATGCAGCTGCATGCCAGTGAGAGAGAAGTGCTGGAAGTTGAAGGGATTCGTTTTCAATGACCCTGCATAGGCGTTCCTCGTCACCATCCCAAGCACAACACGGCGAGGCAGCTGTCCATTCGAGAGTGGCATGTTGTGAATCTCCTTGCGTCCACTCTCTAGATGCTTGACAATAACCTCAGTGCGACGGATTGCATATCTTGCAGGTTCGATAGCCAGCTGCTTCTCAATAGCCATTCGCATTGATGGCATCACATCCACCTTCTTGACGTACCAGATGAGTGACTCGATTTCAACTTTGAATGTTTCATCATCTGTAGCTTGCAGACAGAATTGTTCAGGCTGGCGGTGCAATTCGAGCAGAATGTCAACACCATTCAGCATGAGTTTATCATGACTGAATGTGTCTGTATGAAGAGCACCCATCAGCTCGACATACTTGCTGCCATTGATCAGAGCAGCACGATGCTTCCAGCCCTTGTTATCAGCTGGCTTATCAAATGCACCAGGAGTATCTTGATACCACCCGCCAATGGTGAGAATGCCAGTCTTTGTGTCCTTGGAGCAGTTGAGCAGGTTCTCAATGTAGCAGCGATAAGCATAATTGCTGCCCGAATCGTACACCATGCGACTGTTGAAGTGGAGTCGCACTTGCTTGAACAGGCTGCATGCAAAGTTGTTCACCAGACCAGCTGTATAAGGAGTTGCATCTCCATCTGCTGCAGCCATATTTCCATCCTTGGTCTTGACTGAGAACTTCATGTACAGGAATGAACTGTTTAGGTCCAGGTACTGTGGATCTCGAGACAGCTCAAAGATGTATGGCCCAGCTCCACTGCTTGACAAGGCATGCTTGGGATAGACTGGAACCAATGCAGTAGAGTCAACCACAACTTGAGTAGGTGGAATTGAGAAGAGAGACAGCTCAGTCTTGGAAGCCAGCGGCATCTCCTTATCCAAAAGGTATGCCATACTTCTTCTTGCTGCCCTTCTTTCGCTTGATGACTCTATTTAGCCTTTTTGGAACTGCCTCAGTCTTGGGTGGTTTGCCAAGTCCACTGCCTTCCTGCTTGTCAACGACCTTTCTTGCAGTCTTTTTGATTGCTCTTGCTGCGTTTCGTTTCACAGACTCTTTGACGTTACTACCTTCGAGAGCGTCACTGGCAACGTTGGCAGCTCCAGCAACAAGATTCTTGCCCAATGTCTTGCCAATTGGCAGAAGAAATCGAGCGATTGACCGAAAGATACCACCAAGGCCTGAACCACGCTGGAATGGCAAGCCCTTGTACACGTGTAGAGTGCCACCAAGCTGGTCAGCAGAAAGTGGTTCATACAGCACACGCATCCTTGAGCACAGGCCATATGAATGCCCCTTATATACTCTCACAAGGTGCTATCACTGTCGCTATCACTGTCACCAAGAGCTTCCATTGCTTCATGTCGAAATGACTGGAGGTGGGCATTATACTCTTCTTGTCCAATGTGCTTGGTGCTGCACTCTGCACATGTGTGGATGTCTTTGACTGCTGACTTGTGTTGCTTGCTCATGAGATGGTCATTGAGGCACTTTTGTGTGTAGCATGGCTTTAGGCAGTCTTGGCAGTAGTACTTGGGGATAATGCCAGCAGCCAGCTCCATCAGTAGCTTGTGACGTTTTGACCCCTTTACATGACGCCTAAACTCTTTCTCATGTCCACACTTGAACCCACAAGGCTCACAGACAAACATGATTCCCCAAGCAAGATAGAGCCAGTGTCATATCACAATGATGATGCATCAACATGTAGGTGGGTAACAAAAGTATATAAGGCACCAATGCATAGCACCCCATTCACTATAATGGACACTTACGATGATGTTCGAATACATGCCAACTCAAGCATCATCATTGCTGGGCCTACCCAATCAGGAAAGACAACATTCACTGTCAAGTTGGTTCGGCTAGCAGATCAGATGTTTACCAAGAAGATGGATCAGATAATCTGGTGCTACACCATATGGAACGATAGCTATGCAAACCTGCCATCACAGGTCAAGTTCGTGGAAGGCCTGCCTGATGCCGAAGCCCTCAAGGACAAGTCAGTCTCAAAGCTGGTTGTGTTTGATGACCTTATGGTTGAGTGCTCCAAGTCGGATCTGCTGACTACATTGTTCACCCGAGGGGCCCATCACCACAACATCACTGTGATCTTTCTCACTCAAAACTTCTTCTACAAGGGTCTTCGAACTGCACGACTCAATGCAGGTTACATTGTGCTGTTTCGTTCAGCTAGTGATGCACTGCAGATGAACAACATTGGTCGTCAGATGTACCCTGGACATGTCAAAAAGTTTGTGGAAGCTTTTGAAGATGCGACTAAGAAGCAATATGGATACCTGCTGATTGACCTTCACCCTGCTACTCACGATGCATTGCGTCTTCGAACGAACATCTTTCCTGATGAGATCTGTTATGTGTACCTCATTCGGAAGGTATAAATACAGTGCTGAACCATTGCGGCAATGATGACTTCTCGTCTGAAGCAAAACCTGGCCTTGTTTCGCCTTCTCTGTGACTCTAAGCCAAGACTACGGCTTGCAATCTTACGAGGGTTGGATAGCGAGACAATCAAGAGCATTGCTGAGTGTTGTCACAACCTGGCTCGTGGGAACATTCCATTGACTCCAGCCCAAAAGACACGTCTACGCAAGTTTGGTGCTGCAGTGGTGCGCATTGCAGACAAAGGAACTTCAGTTGCTGAGAAGCGCAAGGTGTTGATTCAAAAGGGTAGTGGACTACTCACTGCTGTGCTACTGCCAACAGTTGCTGCGGTCACTGCATCACTATTGGAGGATGCGTAAGATGAAGCTAGTCCCTGCAGACATGCCTGATATGGCCAAGACACACATGAATGCAACTGGTCAAGAGATGCAGGATATCATAAAGGACTACACTGTGGATGATGACCTCAGAGTCAAACTGTTTCATGATGCTCTTGCTCGCTACTCAGTGGCAAAGGACACTGTGAAGAAGCCAAAGCCAGTGCTAGTGAAGCAGGTGGAGACATTGGCAGATATACCATGGAAGCATGTCTTGGATGGAATTCCATACACAAAGCAGCGTACTGCCAACTCTCTCATGGACTTTCTACAGTCTAAGAGAGACAAGATTAAGTTCAATGAAGGTGGTGAACTGCTGGATAGCAATGGCCATCCAATCTCTGGCTCAAACATTGGGCGACTGTTCCACCATGCAGTACGAGACTATGTTAGAGAGAATCCAGTTGGTTGGGATGAGTTTGAGGCAATGCTCATGCAGAACCATGTTCCAGAGATGGCTCTTGGCAACAGATTCAAGTTTGCTGTGCGTGAAGAGCCTCACACTCCTACATCACTACATAGACCCAAGCCACCTCGAACGCCAAAGAAGGTGAACAAGAAGAGCCCCCAAGTGGGCTCAGGACGACCCTTGATAGTGAAGAAGAGTGCCAAGCATCCAATCAAGGAGACATTGCGATTCGAATCTCTATATAAGTGACCTCTCTGTGACAAGCGCTGTTGCATTATGAATCGTGTGCTGAAAAAACTCTACTTGACACCTGGTTCCCCTGCCTACTTTGCTGGCGTAAACACATTGTATAGAGAAGCAAAGAAGGTCAACCCACACATCAAGCAAAAGGATGTGATTGACTACCTTCAGTCTGTCAGCACCTACACAAAACACAAACCTTCACTAAGAAGGTTCAAGAGGAATCGAATTGTATCACTTGGCATTGGATATGACTACCAACTAGACCTCATTGACTACTCCAAGCTTTCAAGGCACAACTCTGGTTTCAAATACATCCTGTGCTGCATTGACATCTTCTCAAAGTTTGCATGGGCTGAAGCTATAAAGAACAAGATGCCAACTAGTGTACTACAAGCCTTTAAACAAATGTTGAAGAAACAAGGCAAACCTGCACGGATTATGACCGATCGTGGCAATGAGTTCAAAGGCCAGTTTGCCAAGTGGGTCAAGGATAATGACATTGTTCACATTTGGGCACCTGATCCAGACATCAAGGCTGCAGTTGTGGAGCGGTTCCAGCGCACTATCAAGAACAAGATTTCAAGGCACTTTACTCACAACAACACAAAACGTTACATCACGGTGCTGAACAAGATCATTGAAGGGTACAACAAGACCTATCATCGATCAATCAAGATGGAGCCATTCAATGTCAACATCGACAATGAGCCAATGGTTAGAGCTACACTGTACAGCACTCCTCTACCTGACAGTCCAAAGTTCCAGTACAAAGTTGGAGATGCTGTTCGCGTTATCAAAGAGAAGTCAAAGCTAGGAAAGGGCTACTCAAGGCAGTTCACCGATGAAGTGTTTCTGATATCAACACGCCTAGAGCATCGACGGCCAGCCACTTACCGCATCGAAGCGTTGGATGGGGAAGCAATTGAAGGGGTGTACTATGAACCAGAACTGTCAAAGGTGAAGATTAGTAGGTGATGAGAGTATATAAGTGCCAGCCAAGTGTTGACAGCTGCAATGGACTCCAACTCAGATAGCAGTAGTAGGCACTGGCCATTGTGTGGATCCAAATTTCCAAAGTCGGAGATTGTGTTCTTTTCCCAAGTGATTGCAATCTACTTGCTGATCATTGCTGCACTGGTGAATGTGTCGCTTCGTGATGGTGACAAAGACATCTGGTGGTCAGTGCTGAGCGCCTGCATTGGATACATTCTGCCCTCACCAAACCTAAAGAAATGAGTGAGTTCTACATTACAGTCCCAAGCAACACGGTTGAAGAGAAAGCAATCTCAGTGTTCACATGCAAGTTGGCTGAAACTGTGGACTTGGGACCTGGAGATTGGGTTGTTGCACTGAGTGAGTTGATCTACCCAGTCAGCTATGTTACCCACAAAGGATGCGCACTAGAAGTCACCATGGATGACTACATACCAAAAAGCGTGAAAACCCTCTTCAGACCCAATCCTGAAAAGAGAATCAGAATTCCAGTTGGATCACACTATCTAGAACGTATTCCAGAGGTGAAGACAATCTATCGACTTGAGGACAACCACTACACCAGTGCAAATGAGATTGTCAACAGACTCATGAATGAGTTCAAGAAGATGAATGATGTAAAACGCCAGTATACATGGGGGTTTGAGAAAGCTGCTGAGGATGCAACCCTTCTATGGGACAGACAGGAGGAATCGCTCAAGCTTACCTATGATCCTGGATCGAACCGAGTCAACCTGCTCATACAGGAGCCTGTGCACCATGTGAGGATGACCAAAACACTTGCCTACAGTTTGGGCTTTACTGAGCCTGTGTTGAAGAAGGGAGCTCTGCATCGTGCACAACTGCCACCCGACCCAAAGGGTGGCAAGCATGTCTTCTTTGTGTACTGCAACCTCGTCTACCCTTCATTGGTTGGAAACACTCGTGCTCAGCTGCTCAAGGTCGTTGCACCCAAAGGAGAATATGCCTCTATTGCCATCGCCGAGTTCCCACAACTGCAATACATGCCAGTCGCACTCAAGCGCTTCCATGAGATTGAGATCTCTATAACAGGCACCGATGGAGAGCCAATCAACTTTGCATTTGGAACCATCTACTGCAAGTTGCACTTTCGAAGAAAGCGGTTGTGATTAGTATATAAGCACCCATCCCAGTGATTCATTGTGACAATGTATTCTCTGGATGTGTTGCGTTTGAATGAGTTTAACGATCCTGTTGATAAGCTGAACACTCGAGCAACACTCTACATCTTCCTCTTTATCATTGGTTTGGCTGTTTCTAAGCAGCTAAGCCCAATACACTGCATCACACCCCCATGGGGAGATGAGTTGGCTACAGATCCCAAGACTTGGGCTGACTATGTTGAGTCAATGTGCTTTGTTAATGGAACATACGCATTCAACACATATGAGCCAAGATTGGATCGACCAATCAACTGGTACCAGTGGATTCCCTTGATTCTCTTTCTTCACAGCATAGCACTTCTCATACCCAACTGGATATGGCACATCTGCCTCACATACTGTGGTATCAAGGATCCAGCCAAAGCAGAGAGACTACCAGATTCACTTGTCTACTGCTACCTGACAGTCAAGTTCCTCTATTTGGGTGTGATTCTTCTGTTCTATGGTGCAACCACATACATGCTAAATGGCAAGTATGGATGGTTTGCCTGGAAGAATGGCCTCTTTCCATTGAAGGTCTACTGCAACTTTACATCCAAGCACATGGGTACGATTGGGAACCAGTATTGGGTAGAATGTATCCTGCCTGGCAATGTGCTGTATGAAAAGGCATACCTATTCCTGTGGTACTGGCATGCTGTTCTGGCATTAGCTACGGTTGCTAGTGTGGTCTACTGGTGTATGCAGCTGTGGAGTGGTGGGAATAGAGCATTGCACCTCCAACTGACAAGCCTCAACTATGGAAAGAAGATGGATGCAACAGTATAAATGGCTGGCTCACCAATCATTAGCAGCATCATGGACTTCAAGGAGCTTGTTGCATTAATCAATGTCAAGTCCTACCGTTGGATTCCTGGGTTGAGGGCAGCAATCATTAAACGTTATGAGAAGCTGGATCTACCAAGACCACCACTGCCGACACACTTTACAGAGGAACAAGTGGGTGGAGGGCAAGACACCCACCCCTTCACTATTCAAGACAAGGGATGCTCAAAATCAACCAAGTTTCACACAGATTGCTACAAGTTTGGGCTAGCAATTGACAACACCGATTTCAATGCCACTCGTGATCTACCAGTTGCGCTAGAGGCATTACTAAACACTGCGGCGACACACTCATCACCTACAGCACAGATTGGAGTCACTATTGCACATCCAGGAATGAACAAGGAAGCGTTGGTACCCTTCATGGCCAAGGAAAGACTCTCTGTGGAGCGACTGGTCAACCAAATGAACATGCTTATGCAGTCAAATAGGATCGTTGATCTTGATGGCCTTGATGTCAACGTAACCACGATTGACTTGCCTCGACGTGCACAGTAATTCTTGTCAGATCATTCAGTTGTGTGCTTCAACCCTCGATGCAGAGCCAACAACAACATTCATTCATGCATTCACACACCCACACACACCACGACATCACTACGATTTCATCTACACCAACAGTGGTAGTTTGTTAGGGCAGCATAAGACTCAACAGCCCACACACACACACACACACACACACACACACACACACACACACACACACACACACACACACCTCACGCACCTTGACATCACTACTGTAACTTGTTTCAACACCCAACATGCACACACCACACACCACGATCACTACGACTTCAACTACAGTTGTGTTAGCATAAGCCTTGGCTGAGGACGGAGGCGCCCACTGCAGGGCGGGCAGCCTCCGGCCTGCCGCCCTGCACTTTGTCGCCCAACTCACCAAGTGGAGGGGAAGGGGGGCGGCCCTCCACTCCCCAGCACAGGGGCGGCCCTCCACTCCCCAGCACAGGGGCGGCCCTCCACTCCCCAGCACAGGGGCGGCCCTCCACTCCCCCGGGGCGGGTCCCCAGATTTCCTCCCAGGGCAGCAAGAGCCAACTGTCGCATCACAGCCATTGTCAGAGACAGCAACAGTTCACCAACACGACCCCACCCGCGATCACATCAGAATCACGGCTGTGTCTGATCGTTCAGGGGGTGGTTCTGGATGGCTGGTGCCGATGTGGGGAAGAGAGCTGCCGACTCCGACGAGGCTGCAACAATGGATGGGGCCGATCCACACCAGCAAGCACAACAAGACAAACAACCTGGTGTGGGCCGTTGATGCGTAGGCTCTTGATGGCTGGGGCGCTTTGAAACCTGCAACAGCAATCCAACATCGAGGTCACTAGCGGATCCAGGATAATCTGACATAGGGGGGAGTTCTTTCATTGCAAGTCTATCCTAAGGCCTGGCATCGGCATTTGCTTTGCTCAACACACAATAGTGCAATCCAACTACAGGCGAAACGCTTTTGTGCGCCTTAATCCATGGAATGCCCACTTTGCCCCTGTGCTCGTCCTTCCTCTCAACCTCCCTAGCCTACCTGACTGGAAGGGGCCATCCCCCCACCCCTTCTGGATCTGGTAGTGACAGCAAGACTTGCAAATGCGCCCGCACCGACACACAGACATGCACATACGCACTCACGAATGGTTGCTGATGGCGCCGACGGGGAGGCGACGCAGCTTCGGCACTTAGAGCGGCGTCCATATGGGGGGAAGCCAACGCCCGATTCTTTCAAAACCTGAGACACAACTGCATAGAAAAAGCGCCAGCACCAGCACACGAATGCACGCACTCACTGAGACAGTTGCCGACAACTGGGGGCGCATCGCAAAAGCGGATCGTCAGCTTGATCGGCGTCCAGACGAGAAGAACGCCCAAAGGACGAGCGAGCGCCGTCTTTCGATCGCCGCCAACTACAGCACGCGGCGGCGGCCTGCCGAACCAACCTCTAAAATTCGCAGCGAGTTGGGCGCAGGCGTCGAGTTACCATAAGCTCCTGTCGATCTCCTTGACGGCGGCGGCGTCGGCCTCGTCCAGGCGGCCGCTCAAGAGTCGCGTCCTCAGCCCTGGAGGGCAGTGAACAACGCACTGGCGGGAAAACGCTGATGACTGACAGCGACGCGCGAAGCACCATCGGAGGCTGACGACGAACGACGCGACACAGTGCAGCTGCCCCACCACTAGCACCACCAGGCTCGGCAACAGCAACTCGACCTCGACTTCAGAAAAAATTCGTAACGCTAGAAATAAGGGGCCACACGGCACCAAACGCTACCGTAACGACCTAATTGAAGATTGGAAAAACGCCACACAATGGAGGTACCAAAACCAGCTCCATGGCGCCGCGCCTGGAGGCGGGAGGACTATACCGTACCTCTCCTACCTCCTGTGATGAACCCCCACCACTGCACGCCCTCCCCAACCGCTGGTGAGGGAGAGAACCCTCAAAAGCTGGGATACCGTACCCCCGACCGCGAGAAAATTTTTCCCGCAAAAACGGCCTCACCAAGATACCGTAACTGCTCTGCTCCCGCGGGGGGGGGTGTTACTACTTTGCTGGAAGCGACTACTCAACGTCAGAGTCGACGACACGCACGCACGCACGCACGGACAAAACGTGTAGACTGCAATCTATAGATTGACATACCATGCTGAGTGCGTCATCGCAGCTAATACGGACGCAATGAAACCATTCTGGTGCGTCCCACTCTCGTAATATGGTGAAGCCATTTCGAGTCGGCCCCACCATTCGTCAAGGCAACCACTGTCGGCTTTCATTTGCCAAATTGAATTTGTCTCGGCGTGAAGTATGTACTCACATTGTTAATGCGAAAAGTATTCAGTGCGTACCTCCTGTAGGTAGCTGTGCGACAGTGCAATCGATGGACATTGCGAAGTGAAAGAATTGTTAAAACATTTAAAAAGTACCTAGAAAACAAGCTTGCCTGGCGTTCACACATGCCCCACATGCCTCAGCAACCAACAACAACAGTCTGTTTCTGCGATTGAAATTGCAGTGATAAGGCTTAGCACAACTACTATTGCCGGCAGAAAAATCTGTTCCATCTCTTCCGTTCTGAATATAAAAAATCTTTCGTTTTTTTTTCGAAACTCCAGAATGGTTGCCATCGAGTCGTCTGTCGAGGCCAAGCCTTTCTCCGAGAGCCACTCGCAGCTGTTCGGTCGCGTCGCGTTGCTGTTTTCGCTTCTGAAAGGCCTGCACGCCGAGCTGCCGCCCCACTTCTCTAAGTGGCTGAGGCACTGCACAAAGGTCCTGCCGGCAGCAGTGGTGGTACTGGGATTCTCCATGACCGCCGTCGCCATGAGCGTCGCCGATCTGAAGGACTTCACGTCCAGGGTGCGAGTGCGAGGCTTCACGTCGTACATCCTCCAATAGGCCCCCTCCAATAGTGCCACGGGTTACGACAAGGTTGAAAGTATTCCCCCCCCCCCTCCAATAGTGCCACCCGAGTAAAGAGAGGTCGAAAGAGTGGCGCACTATTTGAGGCTATTGGAGGGTAAGTGCCTGGCCTGGCCAGTGCCAAGACCAGCCGTAGCCTTAGGATTCTAGGAAAGACACTATTGTCTACTGTGCATGGTACATGTACGTGCGCGCTGTTTTGCGCAGTGCGTCACTCACTGAGGCATGTATGTGCCTCTTCAGCCAACTTCCATTGCGCTGGTGTTTGTCATTTGGATTGCGCTGGCCACCGAGGCGTACCTATTCTGCTACACGTGGACCAGGGAACATGGAGTCTTGGGAAAGGTGTGCAGCTACTGGTCTACAATACTAATCATGCAAATGCAGTATTTTTTTCGCCCGAACTTGATATTTGCAAAATTGTGCAGTGAGATGATTCGAACGCGCGTCAGTCGACCTGTTGTTTAGGTCCAGCACCTAAACAACCGCTGCATACACTAGCATGTGCACACATGTGTAATTGTAGTTGCAAATTATGCAAGTAAATGAATGTATTCATTCATCGTTTTCAAAACAGCTCGATCAAACGCTACTCGAAGTGGAACGCAGCAACAGCTTTGAGAGATCCTTGCCGATGGCATCGAACGCTGTGGTGTCTATTGCTTGTGTCATCGTCTTTGCATCGGTCATTTTTCTGGTTGGTTCGATCATGTCTGGCTTTGGGCTCGACCCCTTTTTTAGTGAAGCAACTGCACAAGTCACTCACAAGGTCAACTTTAGGTTGGTGGTTGACTGCATATGTATGTGTGTGCATGCGTTCATGAGCGAGCGAGTGAGTGAGTGAGTGAGTGAGTGCATGCATTTTTGCATGCATTTGTGCGTGTGTGCGGTTCCCATGCGGTGCTGTCATTTTTCTCCTCCAACCAGTCTCAACAGTGGCTGGCACTTTCCACTGATTTACCCGCAGTTGGACTATGTTGGCTATTTTGTTTTGATTATCCTCTTTTTATCATGGGCCGCGTCATTCGTTCTCTTTATCGTCATTTGCGTCAGTTTAGCCGTGAGTGTTCTTTGTACTGTATTGTGTTGTGCACTATACCACTAGCTAGACAGAAATAAGTAGCATACCATATCATATACCTATACATTATCGGTACCGACTCCTTTGAAGGTCGAATAAGCATCTCTTCTATTGACATTAGCTAATCACGTGAATTGCGTAAAGTACCGTATTCACACAGTGCGTGAGATTCACACATACCGTAAATCCTCCAATAGTGCCCCCGGGGCACTATTTTTTCAACCTCTCCTTACCCGGGGGCACTATTGGAGGGGGGGGGGCACTATTGGAGGGGGGGCTTCTATTATTTCAACCTAAAAATTTTGAATGGTAATGCTAGTTTCGCTGTCAAATTTGCCGATTTTTCGGTGATTTTGATCACTTTTGCCACATTTAATGGTTGATTTACCGTTAATAGTTGCTGAAACGTACTATTATTGGTTGGTAGTAGTGTGTATACACGATATAAATGTACCTACCACTATATTTTTGCCCATAAAAGGCACATGGCACAACATACCCCTTACCCCCGGGGGCACTATTGGAGGGGGGGCTCTATTATTTCAACCTTGCCGTACCCGGGGGCTCTATGGGAGGGGGGGGCACTATTGGAGGGGGGGGGGTTGTATTGGAGGATTTACGGTAGGTAGGTATGGACTGGGTCTGTAAAAGTTGGCACTTGGCATTCATTTTGCACCTCTTTTTGTGCGTGAGACTAAACAATGGAGAAGTTGAGTTTCTCAGCTGCAACTTTGAGTTTTCTGTGATTGAATTCGAACTTTTAATAAATCGAACAAAGTGCAATTGTATTCATTATTTTTAGAAAGGCTTCAGTCGCCTCAATCGACGCCTTGAGCTGGAGACTGCACTAACCGCGGCGCAATTGCATCTCTACTGCGTTGCCCATTCCAAGCTCGCACGGGGCGATTTTTTACAAATAATTGCTTCAGACGCGCGCCCACGTGCGCGCACGCACGCACGCACGCACGCACCGACACGCACGCACGCACAATATGGTATACTACTGTACATTACCTCAAGTCGGCGGTTTAAGAAAATCGCCTCTTAGCGCTGTGAAAGCTGCCGATGCGACCTTCAAGTATTACCTGATGTCGCAGTACTGCATGTACGTACCAACGATCATCATTGTGTCATACGTGCACTTTACGAGTATGGACATGGGCAATGTGAACGCTTGGACGCATATGCTGTTCCTTCTCTACACATTCCCACCAATGGGTTTTCTGCTGGTGCTGACAATACTACCGGATTCACTACTGCAAGAGGTACGCGCACACCTTGGGTATCTAGCATCATAAAGATAACAATCTGAAACTCTTAGAAAACACAGCCAACCGGGAGATACAGCTGCTTTGTTGCATGTCTACCTGACGATTATTGAGTCTATTCACCCATTGTTGCAACGCCATTTACTGGTTGAAATGACGACATTACAGGAACGTACATTTACAGTAACAACCCCCACCCCCTTGAGCGCCAAGGGTAGAAGTCTAGAGAATACGTTGGCTTTGGGAGAATTACTATTCGCAAATTACGAACGAATGCCTTTATACAACAGCGTATGTAGATAAGTGTGCACGCGCAGTTAGAATTACGAATTACGAGAAGAAATTGGCAGGCGGGTAAGATCCGTGAGATAGTGCGCGACAAGTTCGACGGCAACTCCAAGTTTCTGCCGTTCGCCGACGCAAAGGTTGTTGATGAAGACTATAGCAAAGAACAGTAGTACCGCTTGGTAGAGTTAATTACGCTTTCTGTCAACCGTTTTTGTTTAATTGAAACGTGTTTTTTAAGGATTCCTCTCGGCTTTTTTCTGTGAACAATCCTCTTCTTTTTTTTGGTTACTTTTCGCTACTTTTGGGGATTATACGCCAATGATTGCCTCTGTATCTTGACGTCCATTGCACAAAACAGGCTCGCCTCAAAAAAGCACTTCATTTGAATATGTTGCCTTTCATTCGAAATTTCGGTGCTTCTGCAGGGAGGGATTGGACGGTGTTTGACTTCCTAGATTTCTTTAGCAGTGCCGATTCTCCTGCTGTGCCTTAGGCCTACACATGTTTAGAGTACCCTCTGCTTGGTCCAGCCAGATTACGTTCTGAGATGATTTTGAAAAAGTAAAAATGAAGTTTTCTCGAACCACCTGAGTTTGTCATTTGCTTTTTTTTCAACTCTGGCTAACTATGGCTACCCCCTAGGGCAGCCATAGTTAGAAACCACAAACCCCATGGGTGGGTACTGTTGGAGACTTTACGGTACCTAACTATGTCTACATCTCCGCAACCCCGCAGTTCTCTTACAGTTACAGTCTCCGCCAGTTACAGTTGCGCATCCAAATCGATTGGCTAATGGCGCAGACGAAGCGACCGATCGGCCTGACGCTCGTCGGCGTTTTCCACGTCAGCAAGGCGCTGCTGTTCACGGTGAGGTGACACTCTACTATAGCTGTCGAGACTTGCGCGAACAAAGACGATTCTCAGTTTTATGCCATTACGGTGCATTCTAAGAAACTGTGGCACAACACCGCTTGAGCTGCTAGCGCGTCACTTCGAACTTTTACATTTTACGTACCCTGAGCCGTGACGGAGTTGAACCGTCGACCAGACTACGCCCTACGCTGAGCGCCCTTTGAAAATCCAACAGAAAGGTAGCGGCGCGATTGAGGGGGGGGGGGGGCTTCTAAATTGGGGTTTTCATGATAGTCCACACTGCCGTTCACTACTACAATTTGCACGTGGTTTCTGCTTTAGATTATCTCAGTCGCTGCCACCTATTTTATTCTGCTTCTGCAATTTTACAAAGGCGAAGAAAGTCACCAGAAGTGACAGTCAAGACTCAGTCATCAGCGTGATTCCATACCATACACCTGTCTCCCTAGATGCAAAGGTCAAAAGTAAGACAGTAACTACCTATTCCGAATAGAGTTTTTGAGGAACTATATATACTGCAAGCGCAGGGGTGCATTTGTGTGCAGCACTAGACGTCAACTTTTCTTCACAAGCGTTCAACACTGCAAAGCAGCGCACAGAAGAAGTATGACTTAGACAGAGCCGCAAACTATTTTTGTGATTTGATTCGGTTACTCTGCTCCGTACACCATTAGTATCTACATTCATTGCGATGATCATGACAGACGAGTGAACGTATCTCAGTCTGTCAAAGGACTCGCCCCTCACCCTGAATGCTGACTGAAAGTGACACACCAGATTTTAAGTTGGTATGTATTTCAGTAAATTTTGTTTTACAAATCCGTAAAGTGCGTCTCTTCGGCCACTGTTTCGTCGTGGAAGCCATTTTCGGTGGGCTTAGCTTGCTCGGTCGCATTGGCCAAGGCGAGCGTGTAGTTGAACGGCTTGATGAACTGCGGCTTGGCGGAGGGGTTGCCTGAAAAATTAAAAATTAAAAAAATAAAAATGTTAGATTTTTAAAATTAGACATGAATTTAAAACAGCAATTGTGAGTCCAGTCCTAAATAAAACAGTCAAAGCGGCTTGTATTGGAGACGCGTACGGTAGAGGCGGACTCACTGTTCATCCTCTTGGAGAGGCCGTCGAGCATGAGCTCCTTCATGAGACGGTCGACCTCTGCCACGCCGAACGTCTTGAACATCTCCACGTCGTCCACCATCGCCAGACCCGTCGCCTGCCGACATACATTGTATATGCCTCCTTGCATATGCCACGCACGCACGCACGCACGCACGCACGCACGCACGCACGCACGCACGCACGCACGCACGCACGCACGCACGCACGCACGCACGCACGCACGCACGCACGCACGCACGCACGCACGCACGCACGCACGCACGCACGCACGCACGCACGCACGCACGCACGCACGCACGCACGCACGCACGCACGCACGCACGCACCGGCACGCACGCAAGCACCGGCACGCACGCACGCACGCACACACCTGAGTGGAGGCAGCAGGAGCAGCAGGTCGGTGTAGCGCATGAGGTAGTCGGCCTGGCCCCTGGTCTTGAGCAGGTGCTGCTGGAAGCTAGCGAGCACGCCGCGACGAGAGGCGCTCACGCTCGCCACGTCGCCAAGGCCCGCGATCCCTGAAATTGATCGGCTTTTAGTTCCAGGGAGTTCCAGCAAATGGAGCCGAGAAAGAAGAATGGATTCGAAACTCAAGCGAGCCGCAGACTCAACGCGTAAAGGACAGAATGCATTTAAACTATGTATTCGGTTGAGCCTGTTGGCCACCCAGAGGATTAGGAGGACTGTCCCGCCGCTTGCTTGTGATGCTTGAATCATCCCCACCTCTCATCCCCCTAAAAAAACCATTCCGAAAGGCCAAGCAGACTCACAGGGATTGAAGAGCGTGACGACCTTGAGGTAGACCATCTCCTCGCGCGTGATCTGCATCTTCTTCATCGGGGTCACGACGTCGTCCAGGATCTTCGCCGTCGTCCAGTGGCGTAGCCAGGGGGGCAGGGGGGCGTTTGCACCTCCCAAAATTTTCAGATACCCGAGTTTTTCCAAAGCCTTACGACAATCCAAAGCCTTACGACAATCCCGATTAGACACAAATTGCAGTCTTGCCCCTCCCAAATCCAAATCCTGGCTACGACACTGCCGTCGTCAGACTAAACGATCGAATCTTCAGCAGAAAATTCAGAAAGAAATCCCACACAACTGAAGCCCACTGAACTGAAGCCCATTGGATTAGGGGCAACGTTAAGAGGCCGTCTTTGGCACATATTAGCATACCCATCTCCATGACGCCTTCCTGTCTAGAGCCGTGCAATTAGCCAAAGACCTTCGGAAGACCTTCTGTAGTCTAGGGCAGCGATGGCACGAGAAACTCCACCGAAAGGGAAGTCCTCGGTCTAGTGGAACCATCAAGAATCGAACCCAGGACCTTGCGCGCAAGAGGCCGATTCTTTACCACTAGGACACATACCTGTAACCCGGTCTGGCAGTGTGGGGGGGGGGGGGGTAGCTGGCCGATTTGTGGGGGTCTCCAGAGCAAAAAGGGGGGGTAGCTGGCCATTTGTTGACTTGTAGTTACACTTTTTGGTAAAAAAAAATGGGTATAAATAGGGTCTAAACAGTGTTATTTAGCTGTTTAAGGGTGGATTTATACTTCGTTTCGTTTTGTCGCGCGCGACAGTTTCGCCCGTTTCGTTACGGTCTTAATTTATACTCACGGTAATCGAATCAAAAAAATTGTGTTTCAAACGCGCGCAAATTTGAACGAGCGAAACAAAACACGTGTTCCGTTTGTGATGGAATTTTTGAGTGTTTCGGTCGTCAACATTTTTGTTAAATTGGCGTCAAAACGCGGTTGTTTTGCAAAAAAATGTCGGAAGATTGGAAGGAGCGGCCCATAGAAGAGGTTCGCCGTCACGAGCACCTCTGGAAGTTGTCTGACGCCCTGCTCCACAACAGGGACGCCAACCTCAACGCTTGGCTCGAGACTGGCGAGCTTTTTGCGGAGGAGCTCGGCTTCGACGCCGGTCCCGTCGGACAGAAAGATTCGGGTTAGCCATATTTGATTAGATGTAGCGAAATTAAAGCAGTTTTAAATTTTATTTTATTTTTTGTAATTTAAATGTTTGTTTTGTTTATTTAGCCAATTACTGCCGCTCCGAGTGGACGAAGTTGTGCAACAGCCGCCGTGCCGTGAAGAACCGCTTGAAGAAGAAGAGCGGCAGCGCCCCGAGCAAGGAGCCGCTCTGGCGGTTCTATGGCGCCATGAGCTTTCTCGACTCGAAGAACGTCAACCGCCCGTATGTTCTACGTTTTTTTTGGTTTTTATTGGCATGCGCCGCTGATTTTGCCGCAACTAGCGTGGCGCCTGCAGATCGTTCGAGAGTTTCGGCTTGGACGATGAGACGATGAGGCGACTTGGACGATCAGACTTCAGTCGACTCGTCCTTGGCCGAGGGGGGGCGCCGCCATCGACGACGACTGGCCCCAAGACCTTGAATACGAGACGCCCGCCAAGAAGCCGCTCGGTGAGTCACACTGCGCCATCTTACATAGTCAGGGCAAATGAGGTGGGTGGGGGGGGGCTGCAAAGGTACGGTAGGAGGGTTTGAGTACTCTCCCCCCCCCCCACACACTACTGGCGCGTGTCCACCAGTTTTTTTTCCTTGCAGACCCTCTCCCACCTACATAGCTATTGCAAATGTGAACCCAGGATTTTCCCATGAAACTAGTTCAGCAGAGGGCATGCACTAGCGGATCCAGATGGGGGGGAGAGGGGGGTCTCCCCCTCCTGTCTTTGCGTTTCCTTGCGTTTTGCGTTTTGCGTTTTTGCCCTCCCCTCTTTTGCGTTTTCCTTAGATTAAGGCACACAAAAGCGCAAAATTTTTGCCTGCGGCGCTGTGGTTCTCTTCCAACTCACGTTTGATTCGTAAGGGAGCTAAAAAATCCCGTCATTTTTGTCTATTCCGTAGTAATGTAGTTTGTGCGGTGAAAAAACTTGACCTTCTCCCCCCTCTGTCAGAAAATCCTGGATCCGCCAGTGAGGGCATGCCGAGTCGTCTGCAGTCGGTGCCATTGGCGATGTCGGCTGAGAAGACGCCGAGGTCGGCAAAGTCGAAGGTGAGCCCGCACGACCTCCAGGCGGCCATCGTCGGAGATCTCAACTCCATGAAGAGCGCCGACTCCAACAACACCTTTGGTGAGACCTTGAGTGATATCCCACGCACACTCGCACGCACGCACGCACACGTGCTCATGTGGGTACATACCTGTAACTGGGGGGGGGGGTTTGGGGCCCCCGCACTATTTTCCAACACCCCCCCCCACCCCAACTCCCCCCCAGAATTTTCACTCTGTCTAAACCGATAAAAGTGAGTAAATGTTGGTGTTTTTCAGTGCTTTTCAGCCCCCCACTTTTTCAACCCCCCCCCACTTTTTCCTCCAGAGACCCCCACCCAAAATCGGCCAGCTACCCCCCCCCCCCACTCTTCCAGACCCGGTTACAGGTATGTGTGGGTATAGTATGGTCCAATTCCATGATGGGTTCCATTGATTGAGTACGTCGACTTATCATTAGTGCAATCATGTATGATGTTCTAGGCGCTGTCGCCGACCGACTGCGTGAGCTGCCCAAGCTGGAGCAACTCAAGGCGAAGAAATTCATGAATGGTTATTTAGACACTCTGGTGATCAAGTTCGCAGAAGCCGAGATCTGAGATGCAAGATTTGATAGCCCGAATGCAATGGACGTGTGCCTGCTTTGAACATGACGGAGAGATCTCTACTCCTGCTCTATTCTGCCGACGCGCAACACCTTGCTTTGCCACGCGATGGCACCCTCGGAATTAAAATAGTCGGCGAATGTGTCGCGGATTTGGGCGGCCTCCGTCGGGTGGTTGAAGGGCCGCCTGTCGAGGGCGACGAGCTGGTCGACGGGCACCGGTTCGACTTCGACCGCCGTCGTCGGCAGCGGGCGCGATCGTGCCGTAGATGGCGGCGTCCTTGTCGAGCAGTCAGTTGTGGAGTGCCACGCAGGCCCTGACCACGCTGTCGGCGTTCTCGACCTTCATCTCGATGGGCTTGCACAGGATGCGCCACCGCGCCACCTGGTTCTCCTAAAGCGAACAAATACTCATAAATTGCAGAGAATGGGAATGCATACTTGTAACAGGTGGGGAGGGGGGAAGGCGGTTTGCCCCATATGGTTCAAGAAGTACGGTTCAAGAGGAGTAGTGGGGGCGGGGTGGCATAGGTGGGATCAAGGTGGTGTAGGGTCAGTGCAAGCAGACCTGCAATGGGAAGGCCTCGTCACCAACAAAAACGAATGGAAAGACTTTGTTGGTGTTCGGCAGCTTAGGCACCTCTGTCAATGGAATGGTCCTGAAATAAACACCCAATAAATGTTATATCAGATAATCAATTTAATTTCCATAAAAGAGACGTATTCTTCTAAGCAAATTAAATTTCTGAGACAATTAAATCCTGCCTGAGCCCGGATTTTTCGTTTTGTTACTTGGCTATTCTTATAACCCTTTGGGCTTGACCCCCCCACATATGTGGGGTATGGGGTGGACCCCATAAAAATGACCCCAAAAACGCCTTTATACTCAGATAAAAACTTATCTGCAGCTAAGGGTTGATTCATACCAGTATATAGCTGGTATTACAAAATCAAGAGTATAATGGAATGTCCCCAATTGCTTAGTTACTGGTATTAACACAAAAATCCTTATACGGAGTATAAGAGGTGAAAGTGCATGCATGTTAAAGGGAATGACACATCATATACCCATCTAGCAATATACAGTATGTCACATTATACTGCTCCATAACATGCACTCACACCACACAGCATTTCATGCATCAAGCACAATGGTTATTGAACAATGTGCATCACAACACAATCGGTTGACCTGTAATCAGAAATGCATGCCTATACTAGTATAGCAGAAAGAGGTAGGTAACAATTGCCAATAAACCAGAAAGTGTCATTGTTATCACATGCTAAAGCTGCTGCTCTTGCCGTCCAATTCTCCTTTTCAGTTGAGAGGGATCATTGAATAACAATTGGTGAGTGAATGAAATGAAACAGCCACCATCAATGCATAAAAAAGACTGCAGCACTGACAGTACAGTGGTAACTGCTTGTGCTTGTGTCATTGGCACTCTCTGTGCACCTGAACTTTTTATGACTTATACCAGTATTTATACCAGCACCAGTACATATGTATATATACCACACAAGTGTTATACGATAGAGTGAAAAAAATTGAACCTTTGAATGTCTAGAAAAGTGTCCCAGCTACCTTCTCAATCAGATTTCTTTCAGTTCTTCTGCTGGGAGATGACAAGGAATGTCAGTTGGTTTGGATGGAATCTGATTGACCAGCAGAAGTAGTGATTGTGATGTTTTTATTTTCCAGATGGAAGTGCAAGTTGATCAAACATTTTGCAATTTCCATTTGACAGCAGAATTTTGCGCCAATGGATTAGTAAATTCTCGGTATAGTACACCACTGTTGGTGCAGAACCTGTCCATTGACTGCAGTGCACATGAAGACATATATACCACCATGTGGAGTGCCTGTGGTGTTTGACTAATGCTCACAATTGGTCGTTGAAATGGTCAGGTGAAGTATAAAGATCCTTATGCTGGCAGGGATATATCTGTTGGTATTAGAACTTACTGCAGGTCTACCCCTGTGCTGTGTGCTTGAATTCATGGGCCATGGCAGGCTGTGAAATCATTTGTCTGTACACTTCTCCTTTGGATGTTTTTCCTTTTCTGTAGCAAACAGTGCTTTCACTGTTCACATTTAGCACAGAAAACAGAAATGTAACAGCTCGCGCGTCCATCCAGGTTGCAGCGACAGTTTCACCTAAGCTAGTATAAGTGTGGATTTTGATAGATTTGTATGTATTACTGGTATAAGCACTGTAACAGTCTGACCATAATTGCTTGCCGACTTTAAGCAGTGTCCTCTCTGCAAGGATCTGACTGCTGCAGGAGTTTTGCAAGCTTTTGAGGCTTGCATTATGTGAGTAGGCAGATTGGACCTTTGCTTGTCTCAAAGTTCCACAGAATGCTCTGCTGTGCAAGGCCGTGGCACAGTTCATGTGAATGTTTGTGTATTACTGGTTGGTATATATCTAGAAGAGGTACACTAAGATGGACCTAGCTTGCAGGTAAAACAAAACTAGTATAATATGCTCCCACAAAAACCCTGGTCAAGGAAGGGCAAAATCCCATTTGCAGGTTGCCCAGTGAGCAGTTTGTAACAAGTGGCAAAAATCCTGCCCCACACTTCTTACAGGCTCATCACCCCAAAGTGGGCCTTTGAGAGGCCTGTCATCTGCAGGTCTGCGGGTGGAGGCAAAGGTCCTAGAGATAAGAACCATGCTCAGTATACTACAAGGGGAAAAAGCAGTGTAGTATACTGAGTGTACAGTGCAGTATTGTATGTCATCAGTTGGAAGCAAACATGCTTATGCAAGTGAGACACTAACTGAGCTGCTCATTGGCCTTGAACTATCCATGGTTCTATTTCTTCAGCAGGTTTGGAGGCAGAGGGCATTTCTTAAATGCTTTTTCTTGCTGCAAGAAGCATTTTCTTAAATGCTTCTTGCTTTTTCGTGCCTTCGTAGACAGCCGAGCTGTTTAGAGACTTGTGCCAGTTATTCCAAAGGCCACTCATTCAGGCAATGACTACATTTTTTGGCTGGCTGAAACACATATACTGGTAAGAATGTTGCACACACACAGTGTGCAATATTGCAACTGCTAACCTCCTCCAGATCATTGTCATTCACTGTGATCTCAAACAATCTCTGTATAAATTCAGGCTGCTGGTTTATGATGAAGTTGGCTGTTACATGACTTCTCTTGTCATACATTGAAGTTTGCACAGGGCAAGAACCTACAGTTTACATAGTGGGACAACTCAGTGACACATTATACTGGTAAAACAATGCACAACCATTGAAGTATATCGGGTCCTGCATGTCAGCCATGAAGGATCAGAAGAGGCATGTGACCAGCTGCTGTGTTATAGGCAAATTCAGCTCACACTGATTTTGAGTGTTCCTCACTGGCTGCCAGCATCTTCTGCTGCTTAGACATCGCCTTTGCTTTCACAACAAGCAGCACCCAGACAGCATGTTGTATACTACTGTTTTACTAGTATAGCATCACATGCTGTGCTTGACAACCTCAACTGGCACATTCAAGTTGTGAGTTAAGATGCAGTTTATGCCAGCTTTAGAGGGATAGCCATAGCATTTGGCTGGTATAAGTGAAGCAGCAGCTCTGATTCTCATGTAGTCAACTCCTTCCATGCCAGTGCTGTGGAGTACTTCAAAGCGTTTTTGCTGGTCACTGTCACTTTTTGCTGGCACCCTTTTTTCTGGAATGGGCAGCATGAGGGACATTGTGTGTGGCCACCTCCCACTTTCTCAAAGCTTTTGGCCTTGCCTTTGCACTGATCTGCAAAGCACTGGTGATCAAGGCACCCTTCTCGGCATCTGAGGCACCACTGCCATGGCTCTGCAATGCTGCTGCAGCAGCCAGCTGAAAGAAAAAGTACTCTTATACTGGTATATTGTCAAATTTATACCATTTTATATATGTACCTCTTCAACCTGTTTTGCTTTCTGCTCCAGAAGCTCTTTGAGCTAGTGGTTCTTGCCTTCCGACATGTGCAGTTGAGCCTGGCAAGTAGCAATTTTCAACTAAAGCTGCTTGACTTCCTCTTTTAGCATCACAGTCACTGCAGTGTTGCACAACTGCTTGAGGTTCACTTCTGACACTTCCAACACGAGTTGTCTGCTTACAGTTTTTCAGCATTCTCTCAACAGTTTTTTTAACTTGAAAATCTAGGTAATATCCTACTACCTCTCAGTCTTATACTGGTATAGTTAGATGCTTTGTTCATTCCACCACATTTGGTTCCAATGAATGTTTTAGCATTGCTTATGTGCTTTCCATTGCAAGTGTCAATCCTAAGCATAAAACGTTTTACTCGTATATGCTCACATGGTATATTTCAGCACAAACTGGTAATACCAAATAAAATCACACTGTATACTCCATAAATCACACTGTATACTCCGTATAAGACTATACTGCAAAATATTAGTATTGGAAATGTCCCCAACAAAATGACCCCAACCATGTACTGGTATACATTTTATGTCCACATGTATACCTCTATATACCTCTGTTAGCTGCAGATAAGAATATATACTGGTATATGTCGAAAATTTGTGGGGTCATTTTTCAAGGACCCCAAAATGTGGGGTCAAGCCCAAAGGGATAAGAAAAAAATAAATATCAAAATAAAAAATTTGATGCAAAGTTTCTTTTCTAACGTCCATAAAAGTCTTTCATGTATGCAACCCACATTTACGCACGCGCATGTTGCGAAAATAGAAATAAAAATAATAAAGAAATAAAAATAATACCTCAAGGCAATTGCCAGTCGTTCTTCGACAGAGATCGGCAGTGCATGCGTGTTTCTTCTCGAGTCGGTCGAGGACGCACGAGCTCGATCAACTCGTCGAAACTGTCTCGCGACATTCTGTAGTAATTCCTGTGCAGTTGAGGGTTCATCACTCGCATCGGCAGCAATTGGGGAGCGAAGATGCCGTCGACGCCGCGATTCTGGTGAAGCGGACAAACGCACCATCTCCGCTCGCGCTTCAGCAAGCTCTTTGACAGCTCCGATAGAGCTAACAGCCTCACTAACTTTTGGTTTCTAGAGAAATATCGCATTTTCGACGCCAACACAGCAACAAATTTTGACTTTGAAGCCACAGAAAAAAATGAGTGTTTTGGTGCGCGACGAGGGATACGGTAACAACGAAACACGAGACAGTTATGGCCGCGACGTAACGGTCGAAACGGTTATGGCGTACCCTGTTTCGTGTTGCCGCTGCGAAACGAAGTATAAATCCACCCTTATGGTCATATAACACTGAAAAACACCAACTTTTACTCACATTTTTTGCGTTTTAGACAGAGTGAAAATCAAGCCATTTGCAAGTAACGCACGGCACAGTCCTATGCCAGAGTGTACATTTTATCAGGGTGTACATTTATCATCGCGTCAGCGTACAACGTGACGACTTCTGTATTTGAATTTGCGATCGCCTATAACTGTTGATCGCCTGAACGGATTTCGGCTCGTTTTTCGGCTCAAAAGAAGCGCATTCGTCAGGGGACCGTACGTACCACAGCGCGTTTCAGAATTATTGCGCGTTAAGGGGCGGGTTGGGTGTGTTGAAAAAATAGTGAGGAGGGGCCCCCAACCAAACCCCACCCCAGTTACTGGTATGCCCCCACCACCGCACATGATTAGTACTACTTTGAACTTTACCCAACCACTTGAGAACAACATTTAGCGTACAAAAACAAATTATTTCTATCAATCGTGTCAAAGCAAAATGCGTATTCTACAGTGTTTTTGAGCATATAACGATCCAAAAGAACCCATACATACCGTAAACCCTATAATTAGCCCCCCGGGGGCTAATTTTTTCGTTCGAGCTCCAGGAGGGTGTATAATTATAGGGGGGGGGCTAATTATAGGGGGGGGCTTATAAACTGGAAGTGTCGATGAGTGGGAAGATGTGTGGAGAAAAAGGCGCGTGGAGGCGATTTTTAACGGAAAAAGGCGCTGTGCACGCACGTTGGTACACTCTAACACACTCTCACACAGTCTCACATACACATACGTGTACATACACACACATACGCGACCATACATACACCCAGACATGGAAACATGTGCCTTTCAGACGATGGTACCATTTAGGGAGGGGGTGTAATTATAGGGGGGGGCTTATTAACTCAAAGTGGTCTTGGGAGGGTGTATTATTATAGGGGGGGGGGCTAATTATGGGGGGGGGCTAATTATAGGGTTTACGGTATTTTATTATTTACGTCGTTGAGTCTGTTGACGAAGCGTAGACCAAACAGTACCCATTTCTTTCCGTTCGGAACCTACACACCACCGTTCCAAAATGTTTACCTTCCTCACACGTTCCTTCCTTTCCTTAAAAAAACTTTAGTTTTGACGACAACCACCTGACACAGCACAATGGCCGTTAACTAGATCACAAGATCACAGGGCGGCGCCGTATACATACATAACATGGGCGTTGTTCTGCCGCGAGGCAAGGTGGGCCCCCACCTGGCACTGATTTTAGGCCGAAGCCACGGTACAGCCAGAAACCGGAGCAATCCCTTGCCCAAGAGGGTAGCCGTGGTTTTCGCCCAGCAAGGAATTGAACCCCCGACCTCGCGGTCAGGAGTCCAACGCCTTACGGACTACGCCACAGGCCCACTGTCCCTTAAGGCCAGTTCACAATGCAGCGACAACGACGAAGACGACAATAACGGAGACGACGATGGCGACGGCGAGACGAACGTGCTCGATTCACAGTGAGACGACGCTTAGTACTTGATTCTGTATGGCTGTATGTTTGATTCGGCACGGTGTCACTCAATGAATCGTCTAATTACTGCCGTATAAAAAGGTCGTAGTCTTGGGTGTCCTCCATTTCGAGGCTGTCCACGTCATCGGCTGTGTAGAATAGGCAGGGACGCGACCGCTGGCGCGGTTCCGCTAGCGCCGCGCAACGATCGTCTCTGAACGAATTGGTTGCTGTTACTTCTCGGACATAAGCACTCATGCGCAGTGCGACATCCAGAAGCGTAAGGGCGACATAAATCGTTCTGAATAATTCATATTCACTAGGTTATAACCTAGTGAATATATCACTAGGTTATAACTATAGTTGGAAACTGTGCAGGACAGCAGAGTCTCTTTCTCCTTCTCCCTCCTCCTTGTCTACGTACGCTGTAGTGTGCGTGCACTGCACACTGTGCAGGTAGGTACATGTATGCGCCGTACCATGATGGGCACCACTGCTCGTTCACACAGAGCTTCGCACCTGTGGCAGACCATGTGACAGGGCATGGACTTGACCAATGCTATGGGGCTCCTCAGCGATCCGTGAGAGCGACGGAACTTCTTGTTCGACCGCTTCCGGTAAAGGCTCGTTATTCGGCTCGCCGAGCCACGCATCATACTCGCCTGGTCGAATTCTAAGAGACAGAGAAATCTAAGGGAGATATGAGTACAAGTATAGCAATTGGGCGCGTTCTGCGAAGCGCACCGCAAGTCACGCTGCCGTCCAACGAGCAGCCTGTCAGTGCCCCGCCTGGACAGAACTTGTCTTTGGAGAAGCTAACTGAATCGGTCCAACAAACTACATACATAGTTATTATTGCAGTTCCATAGAGCAAGGTTGGTTGCTCTCGGACCCGTAAGAAAACAGTTTGCGCGCACCATAGTTGACTTCGCAGAGCGCAGCCGCCTCCCTGCCGTCGGTGGGCAGCCCGCAGTCGTGGTCGGTCCAGTTGCCATCTGCTTGGAGGATGACGCATTGCTTGGAGTGATTGGTCCACGAGACGTTGAATGGCAGCGCGGACGTTGCGACCACTGCTGCCGCGCCTTCCTCTGTCTCGTACTCCAGCAGAGATCCATTACTGTCTGCCACCTTACGCAGACCCGCAAAGAGGTAGCCATTCCGTCTCACGAGCCACTCTCGGAAGATCTGGTTCAAATGGGTAACGGATGAACAACGCAGTCGACACGCACTAGTGGACACGAATCCATTCCATATGGTGGCCAACCACGTTCCGCTCTATGTAGACCGCCATGGGGCCTTCGACTGGCGCGGCCAGCCTTGCCCACAGCTGACCAGCGCGCCAGGACGTGGCAAAAGAGCGGCAGTGCTTCCGAGCGCCCGCGTAGTCGAACGGCACTTGGACAGCCACCTGGGTGGTCCTCCCGCTGGTCAGCAGGGAAATACTCTGGTCCGCTTCCAACTTGTGGAAACCGGGAGGCGAGCACGCTGAACGAGCCATGGGCGGCGTGAGGAGCTACATACATAGGGCTTGAGAGCGAGTGGCTCAGTAGTAAGGCGTCGTCTCGGCGCACTCGTGGTCGGGAGTTCAACTACCACAACGCCCACACTGAGTACTCATGCCCTTGAGCAAGTGATAAACGCTCCCATTGCTTTGGGCCCCAGGGGGTTCGCCCCAAAGTCTTTTTCCCAAAGTGTTTTTTCTTTCTTTCAAGGCACTTACTGGCTCCCTTAACCCCGACTGTTGCGAGCTCGTAGACTGTCTCTAGCGCGTGCTGCGTCAAGTTGAGCACAGCTCCAGTGTCGGTGTTGAATAGAATGCAGGTGGTCAACTTGTCCGACCTGACCGTCCTGTGGTCCCATCTCCACACGACGCATTCCGGATTCAAATGGCACTTTTCGCAGCAACTCAGCACACTGAACTCTGCGTTCCAATGTTTGTATTCGGCCAGCAAGTGTTCGTTCTTCAATGGATATATCGTGTAGACAAAACCATCCATGCGGTCGCAACCAAGGGCTGAATGGGATCTTGATTACTGCACTAACGTACCTCCATAATGTTTTGCAGAAAACAATACCGGTCTCGAGCAGCAGAGAGAAAACGGTGACTACTGCCACAACCATGGTTCCTCGCCAGAACTTTTATTTCGAGCTGCGCTTTCTCAACCCTCTTTTTCGCGTGGCAACGCTACAATCTGCGTAGTAGTCGTCGTCCTGTTAGTCCGTGTTTTTCTGCAGTGGTGCAGCCGCCATTTTGCGTTTGGGTAGCGGGCTCGGAGTTTCCCACCACAACGGACAATAGTTTGTTAATGTGCTTACTGCTGCAGTCCTCAAATTGAAAACGAATTTTTAAGCGTACGTACGGCATAAGCAGTCGTTATCTAACATCAAACAGTTTAAGGTGTCAGAATGAAACAAATGCTACTGGGGGGGGGGGGGGGTGTCGGACAATCGGGTTAGGGCCAGGGGGGGGGGAAGGGGAGCGCACCCCTGGCTACGCCACTGCTATAGCAGCAAAGCAAAGGGAAATGAAATGGGTGAAAAACGAACAAATGGAGTGTTTTGAAGGTGTTTCGCTCCCGGCAAATAGTGGCGATTCAATGTGATTTCCCACGCGGTACACACCCACTTGGCAACCGTTGCGTATCTGCCGGTATTGATATTGATATTCAAACGTGGTCAAACAGTCCGACTCCATCAACGCGACAACGCGTGGATGCATCATGCACGCATCGGTGCGCTTACATCAATCCACTGCAATCAATATCATGCCTGTGTTGTTACTAGCCGCTATAAGTCAGGACACCTGCTACAAAGTGCTCCAGAGTGGTTCAGTATCAATATTTTCATGTCCTGAGTAGTGACTCATCATCAATGCAATCTGTCATAGAATCATGCTGCAAATGCTCAGTTGAAAAGCAACAATGACGAATCTGTAAAGTGCTGCAGCAAAAGCCAAAGGAAGCGAACCAATGCAACCAATGCACTTCTGCAATACAGGAAAACATTTCACCTTTTTCTTGTTGCAACGCTTTATTCCTGCGTCATTACATCTCCAGTCATTGCATTCGATAGTAAAAATTTGGCACTATACCACCTTGAGCAGGCATGCCATAAATCCTATATTTTGTAGCAGCGGGCTAATTGTTTTAATCAGCCCTTCAGAGCCAGCTAATAATAATTGGCTTGGCTTTGGAGTAGCTTATCTCGGCTTGAAATACAAAAGTTATTTTTTGATCTGCATGGTTGCTCACAAACGTTCATGCTACTTTTTACCCTCAACTTGCAACCAGTTGCGATTACCGTAAACCCTATAATTAGCCCCCCCTATAATTAGCCCCCCCCCTATAATAATACACCCTCCCAAGACCACTTTGAGTATAAGCCCCCCCCCCCCCTATAATTACGCCCCCTCCCTAAATGAACCATCGTCTAAAAGGCACATGTTTCCATGTCTGGGTGTATGTATGGTCGCGTATGTGTATGTATGTACACGTATGTGCATGTGAGACTGTGTGAGAGTGTGTTAGAGTGTACCAACGTGTGTGCACAGCGCCTTTTTCCGTTAAAAATCGCCTCCACGCGCCTTTTTGCCCACACATCTTCCCACTCATCGACACTTCCAGTTTATAAGCCCCCCTATAATTAGCCCCCCCCCTATAATTATACACCCTCCTAGAGCTCGAACGAAAAAATTAGCCCCCGGGGGGCTAATTATAGGGTTTACGGTATGTTCAATGCATCGTAGCTTGTGATCACAATATCGCATTGGGAAAACGCATGCAAGATTCTTGATCAGCATGGTTGACTACATATACCGTAAATCCTCCAACAGTGCCCCCGGGGCACTATTTTTTCAACCTCTCCTTACCCAGGGCACTATTGGAGGGGGCACTATTGGAGGGGGGCTTCTATTATTTCAACCTAAAAATTTTGAATGGTAATGCTAGTTTCGCTGTCAAAATTGCCGATTTTGATTTTGATTTTTTGCCGATTTTTTTTGATTTGCCGGGAATTTTGATCACTTTTGCCACATTTAATAGTTGTTTTACCGCTAATAGTTGTAGAAACGTACTATTATTGGTTAGTAGTAGTGTGTATACACGATATAACTGTACCTACCACTATATTTTTGCCCATAAATGGCACATGGCACAACATGGCCCTTACCCCCGGGGGCACTATTGGAGGGGGGCTCTATTATTTCAACCTCGCCGTACCCGGGGGCACTATTGGAGGGGGTTGTATTGGAGGATTTACGGTAGCTCCCAAGCATATTTTGACAATGAATTCTCAAATTTAATTAACACGCATGCGCAATTTGCGTAGCTCTCGGATTACAGAAGCTTTAGTAGTGCCACTGCCACAAATGTGGCAAGCCAGCTACATACAAAATTTTAGCTAAATCCATCCACCATACCTAGCTCGTACCTATCATATCAAGCACATTGCATTCTATTGAATAAACTTCAATGTGCCGTATTTTGTAAGTACAGTATTGCCAGATGTGAGATTCTTGATCAGCATGGTCAATTAAATATATCCCAAGCAGATTGACACTGAATTCTCAAATTCGATAAATATGTATGCACAATTTGCATAACTCTTGGAGTAGTAGCACACCACTCCCGTTCCGGGCGCAACTACAGGTTACGGTAACCGGTAGGTTTTCATTTTCATTTGGGATACGGTAGCCGCCAAATTCTTTTATTTAGGTGAGCCGAGGGGCCTCCCCCTACCCTGGTGAGGTGGGGGAGGGAGCTGTTGGGAGGCCGCCACTGGCAGCCATCCCAACAGTGACCGCCACAGCTGCGCTGCGCCAGCAGCCGTCTCACTGTTTTTCTATAACCGTTTTCGCAGGGAAAAATTTTGGCGGTTACGGTAGTTTAAACTACAGGGTGGTCCAGAGTTACGGCGCATTTTTAAATGCGAATAACTTGAGCTAGGATGCAAATTTTTTTTTACGCGGTTTGTTGCATTCGAAAGCCAACACATTAAAATTTATTCCCTGAAAGAATCACCAAGATCGACTGGGGCAACCACGTTTTGTCGAGCACGCAATTTCTGAAGTACAGGGTGTTTTTTTTATTCTGCCCACCTGGGATTTTGAATAACTGCCGCGTCTGAAGGGCGATTGCTTTAATATTTTGTGGGATATAAACAAAGGTTTAGGAAAGGAGATTGCGAAGTTTTAGGAAATTTGATAGACCACAGCGCAAATGGTGACTGTTAAAAACTTGTGCCAGTTTTTGGATGAAATTGTACGAGTGACACACTCCTTTCCCTGGGCAACATGACACAACAACACCATACATATCTTGTCAATAGATGAATGACTTGATGAAACTTTCAGAATGGCTTGCCATATGGTTGAGTCAGCACACATCCTCTTGTCACACTGGGTTGAGGGGCGCAAGAATACAACGCCACAGAAACACCGATTTTCACCCAAAAACAGGCACAAAACTTTCAACAGTCGGCATTTGTGCTGTGGTCTATCAAATTCCCTAAAACTTCGCAATCTCCTTTCCTAAACCTTTGTTTATATCCCCACAAAATATTAAAGCAATCGCCCTTCAGACGCGGCAGTTATTCAAAATCCCAGGTGGGCAGAATAAAAAAAACACCCTGTAGTTCTCCTTCCGGTGTGTAGTTTTGTGCGTTGGGTGTTTGGGTGTTTTGTCATTTGGTGCTGCAAGATGGTGCGTTAACGGAGTTCAATTGGAAACAAACGATGTTCAATTGCAAGTACGGTACCGCCCAATTCAAATACGAGTACGTGCAAGGTGCTAATCGTAGAAGTTGGTATAGATAAATACGTGCAAAATATACGGAATATATACAAAATTCCTCGGGAAATGGCGTTGTCTGTATGCGGTGCACCTTGCGGCGGCGGCGACGATGACACGCAAATGCACCTTCTTACGCGAATAAATACTCACGAGACTCGCATAAAAAGATGTTTAATGTGAACGAGGCGCATGAGATCAAGTGTCACCACGTCTGCCGGTCGTAGAACAGCAGGTAGGCGCCCTGGCTGTCGAAGGCGGCCCAGTCGGCGTCGGCGCCAAGCTGCACGACGCTGTTGTCGTTGAACCGCCACCAGGAGCCCAGCTCGTCGACCAAGCAGTCCGCCGTGTAGTGGCCGCTGTCGACGCTGGCCCCCCCGTGGTACTACACAACAAACCAGCAGCTGTGGTGAATGTCACTCAACGCGAAATGAGCGCGCACTCACGACGACGCTTCGCAGTCGGTACTTGGTGGGCAGCGGCCCTTGCTGCGCGACAGCGGCGTTGACGAAGGGCGCCACGTCCAACTGCTTGGGCACATCCACTGCAACGCCCACCTTGTTCAAGTTCGCGTCAAACCTACAATTCAGTGACAAAGCAACGCGTCTGATTGGCATACAGGTGCACAGTGTCCTTCGTGCCCCTCTCCATCGAGCCGTGGCTGCGCACGATCAGTGACGGTGGCGGTTGCCGCTGTCGGCCATCGACAGCAGCGTCCTTCTTGTAGAGGAGAGGTAGTAACAGCGGAGGCAGCGGTAGTACGCGTCCCCGCTGGCGGCGCGCCGGCTCAACGTGTACACGCGCACCCCACCACCCTGTCGCTGATCCGGCACGAGGAGGGCGTTGCGCTTCAGCGACTTAGTCAGCCCGGTTGAGCGCTGCTTCTCAGACACTCGCGCCGCCAAAGCGCCGCTGTCCTCCAGCTCCTGCTCGCTGAGCGCGAGCGTCGACGGGGTCGACTGCGGTCGACGCCGCAGCCGAGCGCGAGCGCCGACGGGGTCGACTGCGGCCGCGTGCCGACAGCCGAAGCAGGGTCGACGCCGCTGCCGAGCGCGAGCCCCGACGGAGTCGAATGCGGTCGCGGGTCTGTGGTTGAGCGCTTTCCGAACGCCTGCCTCTTGCCAACCTCGGCATCTCGCACGCGCCTATCCACCGCGCTTTTGCTGACAGTGTGTCCAGTCAGCTCCTAGACAACAGACAAGTTTTGGCCAACATTTACAAAAATTATTGGTGACTGCGACTGCCGCACGCTAATTTCATCAGCGGCTGAGCGAGCCGTTCGCGCTGATGTGCCGCTCCGCATTTCTTGTAGGATCTCGCGCACATTGTCCCTGCCCCAAACTTCGATCTCGATCTTGCGCTTCATATTTTGCTTGTTTCCGCGACTGTGATGCGATGCAGTTGAATTTGAATACAAAAAAACACGCTATTCGGCGAAGGATACGGTGATCCCGCTGTGTCCCACGGTGTCCCACTAGGAATTGAACATCGCAAGCATGCGTGCAAGATTACGGACAAAAATTGGGTGCATCAGTCGAAAGGGGTCAGCCACTTTCTGACTAAGCCTAAACGTAAGTCTATGGTTAAGGCTAAGAGATTATCGATCGCTCCCTGGACCCTGGTAGAATTCAGGAATAGGTTGGAAAAATGCATAGAAAGTGGCGGCGGCCACATTGAGCAGTTGCCTTAGTCGATCTTGGTGATTTTCTTCAGTGAATAAATGTTAATGTGTTGGCTTTCGAATGCAACAAACCGCGTGAAAAAATTTGCATCCTAAAGTCTGTGTCAAATGCTCGTGAACTGGAGTTTTTTTTGGGAAAATATCGAAGGTGCTTGAGAATTAATTAAAACATACTATGTGGATGGATAGCCCAGCTGGAACTCCGATTTCTACTGGCCCTTATTTGCAATTCGAAAACTACCCATCCCACAATTGCAACTGACACCAAAAAATCACCTTTTCACTGGAAGGACCTAGCTTGCTGAAATTTGCAGGATCGATAGGTACCAACAGGGCCATCTTTCACTGCAAAAATGGTTTAATTCGAATCCTGCGATTTTGAGATATGGCAAAAACAAAATTTCAGAAAACATTAAAAAATGGCCAAAATCGCGATTTTCCAAAAATGTAGGGGCACCTTGTTAATATTTTTGAGAACCATACGCTGGATCGAAATAAAATGTTTTGCTTGCATGTAGTCCAAACCAAGACCTTTCCCAATGATATGCAAATTTTTGCTCTGACTCCTTTGGTGGCGCTATTACGGTGCGATTTACATTTTTAGCGGCAACGCTCACTAAATTCGATGCCATTCGGACGTGCTTTTGCGGAACAGTCTGAAATTTGGCCACTATGTGCCCACGACCGCCACGCAAAAGTGCATTTTCAATTTTTTGATTGGACCTTGAAAAGGTTGAGAAACTGCCAGAGTTGACAAGCTCAAATTTTTGGGTTTTTTGCTGTCTGTTTGACGTGTCATAAGTCACCGAAGCATGGGTGTAATGTAGTCAAATTTGACATGCGTTTGAGGCTTGGGCGGTTGCGTCCGTTACACATCTCCCGACTTTCATTCGTTTCCATACGAGGAGCACGGAGTTATGGTGCAAGGATTAGCGACGCTGCAAATAATGCATTCCTATTGTCTTTCTGTCTGTGCGATTTTGTCATGTTGACTCATGACAGCTCTTTTCTCTATCTTTGAGTGCACGCACGAGCAACTATGCCACTATTTGCGACTCATTGCCTAATGGCTTGAATCTGGTGCTAATTGACAATGGCGGCCAAAGGCCGCATGCGCCTCTAGTTACCTCAAGTCGACGGCTTGAGAAATTTCCTCGCAGCGCCGTGAAAGCAGCCGATTCGACCTTCAAATATTACCTGATGTCGCAGTACTGCATGTACGTGCCAACGATCATCATTGTGTCATACCTGCACTTTACAAGTATGGACATGGGCAAAGTGAGCTTTTGGACACATATTCTCTTCATTCTCTACACATTCCCAACAATGGTTTTTCTGCTGGTGCTGACAATACTGCCGGATTCACTAGTGCATGCGGTACGAGCACACCGTGCGTAGATACAGATCTTATCTCGCATCACAAAGATAGCAATCTGAAACTCTGTAAACAAAAATGCAGCCAACCGGGAGATGCAGCTACTTCGTTTTTGAGTCAGTCTATGCAGCTCACGATTATCGCGTCTATTCACTCATTGTTGAAACGCCATTTACTGGTTGAAATAACGAGCCTCTCCCTCCAGTGACAACCATCCCCCCAACCTCCTTGAATCGCCCAGGGTAGAGGTCTAGAGAATACATCGAATTCTGGAGATTTACTATTAAGGAAAAATTTGCAGACAGCTGCAAAAAAGGAGAATATGTGACTTCCGTAGACAGAAGTTGAGCTTGAAAAGAAAAATGGTATTTGCACATTGCTGAAGTCCACTTTGAAAAAAGATTGTATAAGAGCATTGCAGTGGAGTCCACTTTGAAAAACGATTGTATAAGAGCATACAATGGTATGAACAATCAATTTGCTTGTCACATATTCGGCGTTTTTAGCGCTCGCTACATGATGACAGAATACAGTGCCACTTACAGTGGCACATACCAGGAAAAGCGCATATACCAACCTACACACGCACTCACACGTGCGTGCACACGCACGCATGCACGTACATACATAGACACCGAAATATTTTGTAAGTTGGAAATGACGATCCAATGAATAGAATATTTTGATTCTAATACAGTTCGAATTATGATACCTACAAATTATTCTATTCTATTCTGCAAACATACCTGCAGTCTGGAATCGGGATAACTGATTTTTGAATCACAGTAACAGAAATTTGTTGGGTTAATGGATGGAGAGTATACACAACAGGCACTTCAGGTATAATTTAAGGAGCTGTTCTACAACCACAATCTACATTAGCGTACCGAAGCTTATCATTTACCTGTCCTTTGAAAATCCGTAATCAGCAGCGTTGAAATACATACCACACCACACCAAGAATCCTGTTGCACTTATGGTTTTTAGTTCTACCTGCAACGTGCATAGGGCAGTGGTGTGTGTCACTTTTAGCTGGGCAACAGCGATGTCGCTAGAATGACTGTTGTCCAAAATGAAATATGCCAAAATTGCTCACGCTAAAAACGCCGAATATGTGACAAGCAAATTGATTGTTCATACCATTGTATGCTCTTATACAATCGTTTTTCAAAGTGGACTCCACTGCAATGCTCTTATACAATCTTCTTTCAAAGTGGACTTCAGCAATGTGCAAATACCATTTTTCTTTTCAAGCTCAACTTCTCTCTACGGAAGTCACATATTCTCCTTTTTTGCAGCTGTCTGCAAATTTTTCCTTAATACAGTGTTTTTTCGTATTGATATGTACAAAATGTGCACCACGCGTGCACTGATTTCGGGTGCCAACAAGGGGCACCCACACCAGGGGCGTGAGTTTAACTACTGCAGTACCACATGTAACCGGTTTTTTGAATTGGGGGGGGGGGGGGCGACGTCCGAGACCATTCTGGGGTAAGCAGATTTGAAGAAAAAGGGAAAGGGTGGAATAAGGGAAAAAAGTGTACCTAAATAATGTCTAAATATAGACACTTCCTGACTATGGCGTGAGTGTCGTATCCGAAACGTCGTATTAAATAAAAAATGTGTACAGTGTAGAGGTTCAAAACTGTAGAATTTCTTTACAAACACCTTCCTTCCTGGGCAACGTCTCGGACGCGAAGGGCGTGCTGCAACTCCTCAAGTGACAGAATCAGGGGCTGAAGACCAGCGAGTGGCGCGTGACGCGCTCGTTACCCCAAGCCTGACCTCGAGGACGCCACCACCATCAGCATGCTCGTTGAGGACGTGTCCTACGCGGCCCTCTGTGCGGCCAAGATGGTGGTCAACTATGGCGCGCGTGCGTGCGTGCGTGCGTGCATGCGTGCGTGCGAGAGCGCGTGCATGCGAGAGTGCGGGCGTGCGTGCGTGCGTCGGTGTGTGCGTGCGTGCGAGAGTGCGAGAGTGTGGACGTGCCTGCGTGCGTGGTTGCGTCGTGTGATACCTGGCTTCTGCCGGTATGTGCGCTTAATATGCAAATTACCAAGTGCCACTCTTTCCCCGTCGTTGATTATCCCCACTCCACTTCCCCGTCCACACAGTACCCCCTGAGGAATGGATATGGTGATACACGTGGCTCTCGTGGCGTGTAGTCGGCGTAGACAGCCATCTGGTTAGTCGGTCGCGTGGTTTTCCTGCTTGGAGTCGTGTGAGTTTCCTGCTTGGAGTCGTGCGAGTTTCCCGGGTAGAGACTGGCGAGTTTCCCCGCTGGGAATTCCGACTAGAGCGACGTCGCCGCGGTCCGGCGAGCGTGCGCCAAGTATCGGTGGGTGTGAGTTGGCGTCGTATCGGTGGGTGTGAGTTGCGTTGCGTTGCGTTTTATGGTTGTCGTTGAACTCTCTTCTCTCTTCACCCACACGTGTCATCACACGCAGCAGGGTATATGCAGCACAGTAGAGTGTGTCTTGCGCCGCGCATTTCGTCGGGCAAGGATCGAAGCAGCCAGGAGAAAGAATCGTCCGCATCGCGTATCAGCACGATCGTCAGAGAAGTCGGCAGTGTCGATTCGTGGTTCGACACAGGTTGTCCCTTTGGGGTTGAGAGATAGGTAGTTGTCGCCGCCCCAGCCGGTCCGGGACCCAAGGGTGGGATATTCTATCTATCTGGGAGTACAGTGTACAGCCCCAGTTGGGTACGGTGTTACATTGGTGGCCCCTAGACGCTCCTGCCTTCGAGTTTTTGCCCCCTGTTCACGCCAAACGTCCTCCTCAGTTTGCCCGATTTTTTAAAATTTTTTCGCATTTTCCCCGAATTTTCCCGAATTTTTCACTTGTGTGGTGCTGTGAGTACTTGTCTTCCCTTTCTGTGCGCGCTGTGTCGACAGCTGCACTCTTCCGTCCCCTTTGCTTCCCTTTCCGTCTCGCTTTGCGTCACTTTTCCCGATTTTTTCGCCGCCTGTCGACATTTTTTCGACAGGGGTCTGGGAAGTGTTCGATTTGTCGATATTGGAACCTGTGACTCCCCGTGCTTTGCATTGTGGTGTGGCAACTTTTGAACTTTTTGAGTCGGTGGTACGGTACTCGTGTTACTGTCCTGGCTTCGAATTTTTGATTTTGCGCCTCATGTGCGCCACGGTGTACCGTAGTCACTGCATGTGACAAAGTCTACGGTTGCCTTGTGGTATTGTCGTGGTGACTCGCTTTGCATTTCGATTGTGCGTGTTGGTGCTCGTGACTCATGGCTACCCACGTCACTGGTGATGGTGCTGAACCGTCTTCGGTTCAGTCCCCAGTGTCCAAGTATGGGACGGAGCAGAGTCGTTGTTTGTGTGGTCGCTTTACCACCAAGTGCCCTCGCTTGTGCGTCACTGATGGCTGCAACCAGGCGTTTTGCGGCCAGTGCCTTTTACTTCAAAGTGATGTGGACCGTCCTGTGTGTCGCCTTTGTGCCAGTGTTGCGTCAGCGCATTTATCGCCTTCCCCTGCTGTGACGTCCGTGCAGCATGGCCCGCACCTGCAGCCGCAGCCTGTGCTGGCTCAGGGCCCGGCCTCCCTTGGCGATACATTGCGCCAGTTGTTTGCGCAATTGGGCCTTACCCCCGCTTCTGTTTTGACTGCTGTGGCTGGCGCCGAGCCCACAGTGCCGTCTGGATCGTGCAGTGCTGCTGCGCTCTCTTCTGCAGAGCCGCGCGCGCCTTTCCATCAGTTGCATGTCGTCCCCACTCCTGTGTACGAATCGTTTCCGTTCTCCGACGTCTCGAAGAGAGGCGTAGCCTCTTCGTCGGAGGGGGGTGAGCACCCTCCCCCTCGTGTGCCTGTCGGTAGTGCCGAACACCCGCCGTTGGCGCACGACAGTCAGCAACCTGGTGTAGCGCAGTGTGGTGTGTCTCGTAGCTCGCAGGAGCAAAGGCAATCCGGACGCACACACCACCTGTCGCTCCCTGATATTGGTCGATTTTATGGTGATATAAGTAAGGATGATGGTGTCACTGTTGAAACATTTTTGCACCGTTTCCGTCAGCGCATGTATTTGGAACAGACACCCGAGCGTGTCTGGGGTCCGATTTTGGAATCGTGGCTCGGTGGTGAAGCCGAGCTGGCCGTGATCCATCATCACGAGCAAACGGGCCAACAAATTTTGGAATTTGGTGAAATTGAGACGTTGTTGTGCAAGCTGTTTCGAAGCGCCAAACATTCGGATCTCGCGTTTTGGCAGCTTACTGAGCTTCGTTGGCACGATGAGCCTGTTGAGGTCATTGTCGCTCAGACAAAGCAGCTCGTTCTGAAGGCGTACCCTGATATGCCCCCTCAGGCGCGTCAGAACGAAGTCAAGCGTACTTTGTTGCGTATTTTGCCGGAAAAATTTGATCATATCGCTGCTGTCGCTGCTCGGAACAATCTAGATGATTTTGTTTCCACCCTCGCTTTCGAGCAACAGCGACTGGAAGTACGGTAGCGTCAACGCGCTTCTGATTTTTCGGGTGTGCATGGATATTCTGGTGACGTGCACGGTGTCCCTTACCGTCCTCCCAATTCCTTGCCTCCCCCGCCCCCTCAGTTGCAAATTACGTACCCATCCCAGACTGGTCCAAGTAGGCCTGTTGCGTCGGTGGACGGCAGTCCTAGATGCCTGGGATGTGGTCAGATTGGCCATTTTGTTCGCGATTGTCGTTGGTCCCCTCATGGTCGCAGCGGTGGTCGTGGCCAAAGTCAGTCGTTTCGTGGTGGCGCGCATGTGAATGTTGTGTATGCGAATGAGCCAAGGCACACGCAACCTCAGAACGTTGGTGCGGAGCCTGAGGAGGAGTCGAGTGTTGGTGTAGGCGCGGCCAGCGTGTCGGCTGGGCCAGTGGCGCCTGTGGTGTCGGGTAGCCGGACTGTTGAGTCTGCTGCTGCCGAGCCAGAGTCTGCGTCGAGTAGACGAGACTCAGTGGAAATTTTGCGTTTGCGTTCGTGGAGTGAGTGGTGTGAGTGGCCTGCGACTGCTAGCGCAGCAGTGGCTCAGGTGACTGTCACTGAGCAGAGCCCCCCCAAGAGAGTTGTTGGTGTGGCGAAGGCGGTTGGGCGCAAGCGTCGCCGCCGCCGCCGTCGTCGCCACCTGAAAGCGCCCAGTGAAAGTGTGCCTGTGGGATCAGTCGCGCCGAATTGTTCGTTTGCTGGTGTTGTTGACGACGCTGTCTCGCCGGCTGTCCGTCCGACACAGCATACATCCGTTAACGCAGTGTGCAGCGCTGGTAAGCAGCTCGAGTTGGGTTGGTCATCGTCCGAGGTGTCTCGCTCTCCTGCACGCCTTCTGCGTGTGGCGCCGTCTCTCCAGCCCGCGTTGGGGACGGTGCCCGCTCAAGCGCTTGTTGCGGTCGAGCAGCAGTCAGTCGCGACTTCTGACCAATCGCCTACTCCGGTGTCGGCAGCTGTGCCGCCCGTCCAGTTGCTTCCACCGGTGCCGACAGCTGTGTCGCCCGTCCTGTCGCCCGTCCTGTCGCCCGTCCCGTCCTCTCCAGCCTTTCTGTCGTCCAAGTCGGCCGCGAGCATGTCCTGCTCACAGTCGCAGCCGTCTCCTGTTTGGCCGCGGCCAGGCCAACAGTTTTTTCTGTGGGACTTGCCTCCGCCGTCTCAAGCCAGCCCCGGCAACTGCAACTTCGCCGGTCTGTCACTGGCTCGAGCCGACATCTGCAGAGGTCCCAAGCAGCAGCTGTTGCCCAGCTCCAGTGGTCGCCAACTGCGCCCGCTTTTCACGCCGCCAAGTGCCACTGTGGCACCTGGTCAGTTCGCGCAGCCGCTTCCACCGGTGCCAGCAGCCCTGCTGCCCGTCCCGTTTCTATTGGTGCCAGCAGCCTTGCTGCCCACCCCGCTCATCACCTCGCCTTCGGTGTCGACGTGGCAACCATCGGCATCGACGCGCTCATTTCGAAGAAGTCGTCACAACGGTCCGAGTATGCAGTAGAGTAAGAGGGTTAGTGTTGGTAGCATCCCCCAGTCGTTTCTGTTGCCTACCCTAGCCCAGCCCCTTCCAATAGTGAGTAATCTGGAGCAAAATTTTAATTTTGGCGATGCGCCTCACGCGCAGTCGCAGGCGACGTCGAGTCGTGCGCCTGTGCCGCCTCAGTCTGTGAAATTTGCGTCTGTGCCGCCTCTGTCTGTGAAGTGCGTGAATTTAGACGCTGACTAGAGTCTCCTGTTGTGCGGTGTGGCTTCTGTGAGAGCACCGACAAAGAACAGGGAGATTCGTCGAGCGTCTGGACCGTTCTGTTGCGGTCCCAACCAGTTCGCTTGTGGAGTTAGAGCTGGTTCATGTTGAGCGATGCGCCTGGTCGTTCTGGCCTGTCCCAATGGCTTGCGGATGGCGCATCAGTACTCAACTGTGCTTGTGAATTGTATCGTGCGTGTACTGTGCCAGTGTCGATTCTGTGAGTAATCTTTGGCATTGTAATATTGCGCCTCTCAGCGCATGCAACCAATTGTTGGACTCGTCTGAGTCAAAGGCAACGATTTGGTTTGCACTTCTAATTTCCTCCTATCTCTGCTTTGTTAGTACAACACGACACCAGACTTGGTACGCAAAGGCGGCAAGTCTTCGAGCATGGTTGTTTTGCGAGAGTCTTTATTGTGGCCCCCCAAGCGTATGTAAGAAATGGCCGAGCATTCCCTTGGGTGGTGTACAAGCTGCACGTGGATTTGGCGGATACCCTTGTGGATATGCAACCTACCTCGCTGGTGCTTTGGGCACTGCTCGACTTTTTGTGAGGGTGTCACTCACATCGATAAGGTGATCTGTATTCAAATTTGACTTTAAAACTTTGGTAAAATTTGGAGATAATGTTTTGTGTTGGTGCTATGGTCATGATTGTGACAGTGATCATGACCACCTGGTGTGTAGATGTGTGGTGGTGCATGGAGGTCACCGCATGGAGTTGCCCATGTCACCAAGTGCGTGGAGGGAGTGCGCCCACGCCGCCCGACTAGGAGCCAGTGTGGAGTGTGGCTCAGGGCCAGAGTTTTGTGCATTGTCATTGTGTGAGTTGATATTGTGCTGCGTTTCGTGAGTTCGCTCTTGGCATTGGACGTGGTCCAATTCAAGGGGGGCGGACTGTGATACCTGGCTTCTGCCGGTATGTGCGCTTAATATGCAAATTACCAAGTGCCACCCTTTCCCCGTCGTTGATTATCCCCACTCCACTTCCCCGTCCACACAGTACCCCTGAGGAATGGATATGGTGATACACGTGGCTCTCGTGGCGTGTAGTCGGCGTAGACAGCCATCTGGTTAGTCAGTCGCGTGGTTTTCCTGCTTGGAGTTGTGTGAGTTTCCTGCTTGGAGTCGTGCGAGTTTCCCGGGTAGAGACTGGCGAGTTTCCCCGCTGGGAATTCCGACTAGAGCGACGTCGCCGCGGTCCGGCGAGCGTGCACCAAGTATCGGTGGGTGTGAGTTGGCGTCGTATCGGTGGGTGTGAGTTGCGTTGCGTTGCGTCTCATGGTTGTCGTTGAACTCTCTTCTCTCTTCACCCACACGTGTCATCACACGCAGCAGGGTATACGCAGCACAGTGTATGCAGCACAGTAGAGTGTGTGTTGCGCCGCGCGTTTCGTCGGGCAAGGATCGAAGCAGCCAGGAGCAAGAATCGTCCGCATCGCGTATCAGCACGATCGTCAGAGAAGTCGGCAGTGTCGATTCGTGGTTCGACACAGGTTGTCCCTTTGGGGTTGAGAGATAGGTAGTTGTCGCCGCCCCAGCCGGTCCGGGACCCAAGGGTGGGATATTCTATCTATCTGGGAGTACAGTGTACAGCCCCAGTTGGGTACGGTGTTACATGGGGGGGGGGGGGTCGTTTTTTGTGGTTGTTGCTGGTGTTTGTGGGGGGCGGGGGGGGGGGCGTAAACGCAATAAATTTTTGGTGGGAAAAACGGTTAGTTCAGGGAAGAGGGCGAAATCAGCCATTACTTAGGGTTGGTGGGCCCACGCCGCTATTCTTTTTTAGGTGGAATTTTCCCCCTGGGGGGGGGGGTGCCCCCCAAGTTTCCCCCCATTTCCGGGTGGGGTTCGGGGGGGGCGGTAAAAAAGGGGGGGGGAGAAGAAAAAAAAAAACCCGCGTTTTCTCAATATTTTCAGGGGTGTCCCCCCCCTCTCGTAAAACAAGGAAACGCGTTATGGCGCGTTCGATGCCCCAGAAGAAGGCGGTTCATTTGAGCCATAACGCGCCGAAATCCGTTCAGGCAATCAAAAGTTATAGGCGATCGAAAATTCAAAAAGCCGCATTCAGAAGTCGTCACATATTAGGGTTGTACGCTGACGCGTACACCCTGATTCGTAAATTACGAATGAGTCTGTATACAGCAGTGTAAGTGTGCACGACACGCACAGTTGAGATTGCGACAAAGAAATTCGCAGGCGGGCAAGATCCGAGAGATAGTGCGCGACCAACTCGACTGCAACTTCAAGTTTCTGCCATTCGCCGATGCCAAGGTCGGTGATGGACACTTTTGGTAGTAAAGAATCGCAGAGATAGAATGCGGTGATTGAGTGGTGGCGGTAGTGCCTTCTTAAGTTTGAAGTACAACTTTCAGAAATTGTAAGCTTCATGCTAGCAGGTGCTACCGTATGCGTCGCTGAGTTACCAAAGATATAGGTAATTTTTTTTCAGGAAACTGTTGGTGAAGAGGGGGGAGAGGGGTAGAAGAATGACTGGCTTCTGTCACGAAATTTTCTAAGTTTTTGATTTTCAATTTTCTCAGCACTTTGCCATCGAAATTACCCATATCGATTGATTGTTAAACGATGTGTGAGTATAGTGAATGTGTAACCTGGGCGCGGCTGTACATGTATACAGGGCTTTTTTATGTACCGTACACTCTCTAGGCGTACGTACCCCTTAGAATCGTTCGTGCCCCCTCCAAATAGTGCTCAAGGTAGCCATAGGTAGAAACAATACCCCCCCTCCCCTCTGGGTACTGTTGGAGACTCTACGGTACCTACACTTATGTATGTGCGTCGTAGTTCTCCACGTGTCCGCCAGTTACAGTTGCGCATCCAAGTCGATTGGCCAATGGCGCAGACGAAGCGACCGATCGGCCTGACCCTCGTCGGCGTCTTCTACGTCAGCAAGGCGCTGCTCTTCACGGTGACACTCTACTAGCTGTCGAAGCTTGCGTGAACAGAGACAATTCTCGAAAGTTTTATGTAATTCTTAGGACCTGTGCCACGACACGGTTTGTGCTAGTGCGAACTTTTGAATTTACCGTATCGTGGCCGGAGTTGAACCCTCGACCACGGCAGCACCGAGACTACGCCCTGACGCTGAGCTATACGCCCTCTGAAACATCCAACAGACAGGTAAGACAGTGCGGCGCGTTTGTGGGGGTGGGGGGGGGGGAGGGGGAGGAGACTAGAGTGGGGTGTTATGATAGTCCAGTGGCGTTCACTTCTACAATTTGTACATGGTTTCTGCTTTAGATTACTGTAAATGAATTAAATTTGGGACAAACTTACATATTTTGGGACACGGACCCATTTTGGACATTTGGGACGCAATTTTTTGGGACACAGATGGTGTATCTCGACAGGATTTGAGACAATTGAACGTGCGCCCTATAACACTAACTGAGATTCTAGATTGCTGGCAAGCAATCATGCTGCGTGCCACGCCACGGCGGCCCAGTGGGCGTTCAATTGCGTCTAGCAGAGCGAGCGACCCATCCTTGCACTCTCAGTGCATCTGTGTCATGTCATGCGACATGTCAATATACTGCAGTTTGTGACCAGGGAGCGTAAGCTAGATCAGCCACTCCCAGTTCCACCCCCTACCCTCAGCTTCCCGAATCAATAAATCACTTCGCTACAACACGTTTTAATTGGGACCAAATCCAATTAAATTTGGGACACTGAGGTCCTGTCCCAATTGTCCCAAATTAAATTGCGTCCCAAAATTTCATGATTTACAGTATGTCAGTCGCCGCCACCTATTTTATTCTGCTTCTGCAATTCTACAAAAGCGAAGAAAGTCACCAGAAGTGACTGCGAAGACTCAGTCATCAAAGTGGTTCCATACCATGCACCTGTCAAAGTAAGACAGTAACTATTCCGAATAATGAGTTTTTGAGCAACTGTACATTGCAAGCAGGGGTGCGTTTGTGTGCAGCACTAGGCGTCAACTTTTCTTCACAGCGTTCACCACCGTAAAGCAACACACAGAAGAAATATGACTCAGAGAGAGCCGCAAGACCAAACCATTTTTGTGATTTGATTTTACGTGTCTGCTCCGCATATACCACTAGTATCGATATTCATTGCGCTGGTTGTGAAAGATGAGTGAACGTACCTCAAGGGCTCACCCCTCACCCTGAATGCTGCGTAAATTGGTGTAAGACGGCACAATGTGTCACTGGATCGCAAGTTGATATTTCAGTAAATTTTATTTTACAAATCTGTAAACTGCGTCTCTTCAGGCCCAGTCTCGTCGTGGAAGCCATTTTCCGTCGGCTTAATTGGCTCGGTCGCGTTGGCCGAGGCGAGTGTGTAGTTGAACGGCTTGATGAACTGCGGCTTGGCTGAGGGGTCGCCTGAAAAATTAAAAATATTTCAAAAATAAATTATTTTAAAAATTTAATGTTTACAAATTAAACATGTATTTAAAGGAGCAATTATGAGCCAGTCCTGAATAAAATCGTCAAAGCGGCTTGTAATGGAGCCGCTTTGGGCTGACTATGACTATGACTATGTAATGACTCACTGTTCATCCTCTTGGAGAGGCCGTCAAGCATGAGCTCTTCCATGAGACGGTCGACCTCTGCCACGCCGAACGTCTTGAACATCTCCACGTCGTCCGCCATCGCCAGACCCGTCGCCTGCCGACATACATTGTATATGCCTCCTTGAGTCCTTGCATATGCCGCGCACGCACCGGCACGTGCGCAGGCACGCACGCACGCACGCACGCACGCATCGGCACGCACGCACGCACGCACGCACGCACGCACACACGCACACACGCACGCACGCACGCACGCACGCACGCACGCACGCACGCACGCACGCACGCACCGGCACGCACGCAAGCACCGGCACGCACGCACGCACGCACACACCTGAGTGGAGGGCAGCAGGAGCAGCAGGTCGGTGTAGCGCATGAGGTAGTCGGCCTGGCCCTGGGTCTTGAGCAGATGCTGCTGGAAGCTAGCGAGCACGCCCCGACGAGAGCCACTCACGCTCGCCACGTCGCCAAGGCCCGCGATCCCTGAAATTGATCGGCTTTTAGTCCCAGAGGGCTCCAGCAGAAGGAGGCAAAAAGAAATGCGTGTGGATTCTAAACTCAAGCGAGCCGCAGACTCAAATGTGGGGCTGTGGCGTAGTCCGTAAGGCGTTGGACTCCTGACCGCGAGGTCGGGGGTTCGATTCCTTGCTGGGTGAAAACCACGGCAACCCCCTTGGGCAAGGGGTTTAAACCACTGCTCCAGTTTCTGGCTGTACCATGGCTTCGGCCAAAAATCAGTGCCAGGTGGGGGCCCACCTTGCCTCGCGGCAGAACAACGCCCATTGTCATGTATATGGTGCCGCCCTGTGATTCTAGTGATTCAGTTAACGGCCATTGTGCTGTGTCAGGTGGTTGTCGTCAAAAATAAAAAAAAAAGTAAAGCGAAAATGACTGAATGCATTTTAAAACTGAATCTAGGTATTCGGTTCTGCCTGCCGGCCACCCAGAGTTACCTGGTAGGCAGGCCCCTACATACCATTGTCTCCTCAAATCTGATGTTTGAATCATCCTCTCCGCCTCTCATGTTTGTGCACCACATACCCCCCACCCAAAAAAAAACAAGCTGAATATTCCTGACAGGGGTTGAAGAGTGTGACGGCCTTGAGGTAGACCATCTCCTCACGGGTGATCTGCATCTTCTTCATAGGGGTCACGACGTCGTCCAGGATCTTAGCAGTCGTCAGACTAAACGACCGAATGTTCATCCAAAAATTCAACAAAAAACTTGGACAACCCACTTGAAGTCGGGCCAGTTCTTGCCCATCCTGGGCAGGAAGAAGCCGGCGCCCAGCTGCAGGCAGTTGGTGCAGTTGCTCACGTACGAGCGGTGCGCCAGACCCAGGATCAAATTCGACGTCGTCGTGTGACGCAGCAGCACGATCTAAACGTACCCCCAGCCCCCCTCGAATAGTGCCCCCCCCCCTCCAAAAATGCTCCCGGTACGGCAAGGTTGAAAGTATAGAGCCCCCTCCAATTGTGTCCCCGGGTAAGAAGAGGTTGGAAGAATAGTGCCCCAGGGGCACTATTGTAGGATTTAGTACTCGTGGCACTACTCGTTGACTTGGATTCGACTCGCACCGCTTGTCCCCAACTTTAACAAGGAATGAAAGTGGTTTGCTCTGCATTCTGCTCGCTTGGGAATACGGAAGAACACAATTTGCACTGGACAAAGGTTGCAGGTTAAAGGCTTTTAACTGAAGCTACAAAAGCCCAAGCCTAAGCCTCAAACAGCGAGCGCTAAAGAAGCACCAGTCTTGGCTCGGCAATGCTTGCACGCTGTCGCAACAATGGGTACCTTTACGGAATTCTCGTTTACGTTATTACGGTGCGCTCAAGCTGACGACCTGGTCTTCCAGTGTCAACTCGGCGAATTCGGGGATGGCCTTGGCCCACTGGACCATGAAGATGAGGTGCCGGCGGATGCTCTGCACCATGTCCGTCTCCGTGGGAATCACGCCCAGCTCGGGCATCTATGCGGCGCGTACGGAAATCGATAATAATGGATCAAATAACCGATTGCACCGACTCAGTGGATCAGCTCAGACGTACTCGTTGTTTCTCAATTTGCTGCTCGAACTTACATTGTACCCTTCGTCATATGCCCTATTCCAGTTCCATTTTCACCAGCTTACTACAGACATTAGTAGACGAGATGAAAATCCTATCACTACTGTTGAACATAAACGGTGCGGCAGACTTACAGGCATCTGAGTGGCCGCGTTGCTTCGATTGATCGGCGCCGAGTGGGGAAGACCCACGCCAAACTCCGCTTCGGCCTTTGTGATCACCGACAAAAAAGCCTGAAGAAGTCCTCATCATTACAAATCTATCAGGTTCCCACAAATCCCAGCGTACATTTTGATGGATCTTCTCGGCGTTGTCCAGCACTTCCGACCAGTGGCCGGAGGCGACGGCGATGTGAGGAGGCTCCAACGTCTCTAGGCTGGCATCGGCAGTTGCGGTGCCCACGGACGCCTCCAGGGGACGCTTCAACTCGCCCTGCACGTCTGGAAAATGAAGATTTAAAAAAGCCATTGCCGTATACCGTAATGAAATTCCCAGATACCGTACATAGGGCCTGCAAATGCCGCACATGCAGTGTACAGTCCGCCGCACAAATCGAGGTGTATGTACTTCGTTCGTGTGCCTATGTATCTCACTCGTGTCGCGTATGCCACTATCTTTCAACCATACACTGTGTCATCTGCCACTGACAAATGGTGGGTAAAAATAAATCTAAATAATGTACGCGCGGCTGGGGTACTCACGCAAGCACTGTACTGTAAGACCCAATCATATAGCAGTGCAAAACAACGTACAGTCGGGATTCATGCCCATCCGAAGGCACTTCGCGAACCGACAGTGACGACAGCGATTGCGATTGTCTGAATTCAAATTCAACTTTATTCGTGTCCGACCGAGTTTGATTTACTGTTGTGGCCAAGTCTGAATACACGTCCGGCTTATTATTTCTAATTTTAAAATTTCTCGAGAATGCTTGCACAAAGAAAAGTAAAAAACAAAAACCGGTGGTGACGATGCAGTCCTCGTTCTTGATGCACGCGTACTTCTGTTCTGAGCGCACCGTTCTCTGGAAAAACCCTTTGCATCCGTTGCACGAGTCCGCACCGTAATGCCTCCCAGACGCTTTGTCGCCGCAAATGAGACATGTCGGACTGGCTGCAACAGAAGCGTACTTTCTTTAGTGGATTTGGTCAACTAATGCTCCACAAGGTACCTACATACAATTTCCAAAACAAAAATTAATGACTACTCAACAAAGCCTGTCAGTCTCAGTCTGATTGCACTGCACTAAAAAAAAAACTATCTGAGAAAATTTGGAGGAGTGGGGAGAAGTTTTTGCGGAGGACCGGTGGAGGGGGGGGGGGGATTTTTACAAAACACGAGAATGCAAAGTTTGAGCATGTCACCATACAGAAAGTGCATTCTATTTAGAAGCTAGAAATAAGATTACCTAGAAAAAATATTATCTAAAAATTTGCTCACTTGTTACTCCCCCTCCCGACGCGTCGTTGTCCATCATGTCGTTTATCATTTCTTTTCGGCGTCAATTCTCAATTCTCGTTTTGTCCTCTTTTCTTACTCTTATTTTTTCCCTATTTCCTTTCTGTCGCAATCCGCTTTTCGCGTGACGTGCTCGCACCTCAGAGCGCGAAACGCAATCTGTCCGCCGCTCTCTTCTGCCCTCTGAGCCGCGTATACAATACGAATGCGTTGATGGAAGAAGGAAAACAGATAAAAGCGGACGCGAGTCGACTCCGGCGCAGCTTTTGTTCCAGCGGCCGGAACCAGCAGAGCAGCAGAGTCAGCTGAGCAAACAGGCGCGGACGAACAGACGCACGCACGCACGCACTGAGAGACTTCAGCACACGACACAGAGGCACCATGCACGCACAGTGGAGTGGCTAGCTACTACTAACTACTATCGGTACATATTGTACACCTACCGGTGCACTGCAACATACAAATTGGTTCAAAGTTGTGCTTCTCTGTTCCACAGGTTTACCCCCATTTCCTAGCCCCCCAGTTCCTCGCTCCCCAGTTCCTCGCTCCCCAGTTCCTCGCTTTCTTAGTTCCTCGCTTTCTCAGTTCCTCGCCCCCCCCCCCCCAGCGTTCCTCGCACGCCAAGTAAGATTTTTTATTTACAAAAGTCATCCAACTACGACGCGACAACACGCGACAAAACTTTCGAGCAAGCGCAACAATATGTACTCGACCGTCTAACTGATACAATATCCGAACGCACACTGAACGGGGCCACGAGAGCGCTTCACCGATGCTATAATAATAGTAGTAGCACACATATTAAGCGATATTAATAGGTACGGGTCTGTACACACAGCGCATGCACGCGCACGCACACACGCAGAGGAAGCCTACAGTGACAATTTTTTCGGCTGGCTCAGGTTGTGCTTGGACGTAGGCGTCCTCCTTGCTGTTGTCGCGGTTCGCGATGTACTCAGTGGTCAGCGTGCTGATCGCCCTGTTCACGGTGACGTAGGTGCGGTTGACGCGCTGAACTATTTGGCCAGCGGCCAGCTGCTGCATAGTCGCCTCGGTGGACGCCTGCTCGCGACGAATGACGTCGATGAAGCGGAGGAAGCCCACCTCGCCAACGCGCCCCAACTTTTTCTTCAAGCCACTGTGCCAACCGGGGTAAAGTCCCGTTCTAGCGACAGTTCGCCCATCTCCTGCTGAGCAGCGTGCGTCCCGTTCTAGCGACCGAGATGGACGCGATAGATAAAGCGCAGTCCCGTTCTAGCGACACCGTATCCCAGTCCCGAATACAGCGTTGGATTGATGCATTGGATGCGTTGGGAGTGGGAGTCCCGACGATCGGACGTCTGCTGCGTATTAGTGCACTCGCACTGTGCACTGCGCGGCGCGTATCACTTGTCTGTCATCACTGTTCAGTTTCAAAGAGTTAGGAACCGCCAATTTTGCTCCCAGTAAGTACAACCCTCTTGGTTTGATCGTTAACCCAAGCAAAGGGCATCCTGGCCGCTGCTATCATTTCTCCATCCAAAACAAGCAGCGGCGAGTGTGGAAATGCGTCCACTGCGACATCCTCTCAAACGCGGCAAGAAGAAAGGAGTACGTTTCGCCGGGTGTAGTGTCCACGATCCGCCTGGGCGACAATAACGACATCCTCACCAACCCCGACCAACCCAAGAATCCGCACTTCTGTCATCCTGTCGACGCCGCCGCAGCTGCCGCTCAGAATTGTGACCGTTCAGCACAGTACGCCGTTTCCCTCGCTGTTCAGCTTGCAGCCACTTTGTTTGCCGCCATTGTCTGCTCTCGCTACAGAATATGCGTTATCTGCTATGCGGTGCTTGTTATACTGTTGATTGCGTCAATTCGTGAAGTACTTTGTGACGTGTCGTGTCGGTGTTGTCAGAATCTTTTGTGCCGCGTTTGGACAAACAAATTGGAGCCGACCCATTAAACGAAATCATACGGTATCTTGAAGCTGCTAGAACGGGACCCTTCCTTGCTAGAACGGGACTCTCCGATC
>JASAMY010000962.1:0-102823 GCA_030248085.1 Paralinhomoeus sp. GSCO2_6 | reverse complement strand
TGGCAGAGGGGGCGGGCGAGACGAGGACAAGACCTGGAGGAGGCGCGGGCGAAGCTGTGGGCATGATGAGCTGTCCGGCTGCGGAAACGACCGCGCCGAGAGGCGGCTGCAGGAGGCCGGCGGACGAGAGGCGTGCAAGCTGAACGCAAAGGTCACCAGCTAGCCGTGTCCGGTGAGTGGGAGGAGGAGGAGGAGGAGGAAGAGACACGAGGAAGCGTTCAGCACAGCTACGCTACCGGTGCGTGGATGGCGCTCTCGGAGTTTTAGGAAACACAGGGACGTCGTCAAGCTGTCGGCGGCGGGTGCGCACAGCCGAGGGAAAGAGAGCACACGCGGTCAAGTCTACGGGACGTACGTCGGCGGCGCTGAGCAGCTGTCCGAAGCTGGCGGCCGGCTGCTGGGCCCCCACGCCGCTGGGACCCGTCATGAGGAACGGCGCCCCGCTGCCCTGCAGCGTCGCGTACTGCTGCTGCTGCTGCTGCTGCTGCGCGGCCGCCGCCGCAGCAGCCGCGGCCGCTGCGCTGCTTGCGATCAGCAGCGGGTTGATGGTCGGCTTCGGACGGTAGGGGATAGTGGCGCCCTTGGGCGGAGCCTGCAAAGCAAAACGGAGTCCAGACCAGTCGCGGAGTGAACGCTTCGCTTGCCTCTAAGAGTATGAGACAGATGTGCTGCATACAATATATAATCGCTTCAGCAGTCCCGGAAATGGTGACAGCTCTTTCCGTAGAATTGGGCAGCATCTCGCTGGCGACCTGCAGGGACGCGCCCGTTGCCTGAAGCGTCGTGTGCACGTGTCTGTGTCCACACGAGATCAACCGACAAGGCAAGGCAAGCAATGGAGTTTGGATCGGCGACATTGCCGAAAGACTGACATCTCGAATATCCTTGATTTTGCTCCCTCCCTTTCCAATGAGAGAGCCGCACTGCGTGGCGGGAACAATGAGTCGCATTGTGATGGGCGGCTTCGACGTCGTATTCGGTAACTGTTGCATATCCTTCAAAGAGTATGGACGCAATCAAGCGGTCGGTCCAATTTGGCGCGTGCAGTAGCAACAGTGAACGTACGTCTTCGAATTTGCGGCAGATCATGGAGAACGCTCTGTTGATAGTGTCGGTGTTGCCAGTGATTGTGACGATCCGCTCGGGACAAGAACCGTCCGAAATATTCACCTTGGCACCGCTCTGAAAGAGACAGCGTCATCGTCTATAGACACGACGAACACCGGAGCACCTCCTCCCGAATCTGCTTGATGTGATCGCCCCGCTTGCCGATGATGCTGCCCACCTCCTAAAACGGACTCGCCATTCGTGCGCGACTCCACAAGAGAACCGCTGGTCGAGCAGACCTTGCCCTGCATCAGGAGGCGCACGGTGACGACCACCGACAGCGCTGGCGGCTGCACCTGCGTCGGCGTCTCCGACGACATGCTGTGCTGTCGATGCGTTCCAGCGGTCACCCTCTCGCTCTTCACTGTTCGAGGCGTGCTGGTGGTGACTAGCGCCGAGTGTCGGCTTCTAGACGCATCGTCGTCAGAGTGCTCCTGTTGTTATGATTATGGGCTAAACGGCGCGCCGGACCGCTCGCCTCTCTGCAAAACAATGCGCGTTTGGGTCTGTCGGGTCAATCAGCGGAGAAAGAAAGAGGCAGACGACGGTGACAACGTTAGCGTCGGCGGGATCCCAACCCGGCTGGCCAACTTGTTGAACGCGGCCTGGGCGCGAACGCCTCAGGCTCCTCCAGCAAGAACAACGCGTAATCTCATTGCCTTCATTAGCGGAAGGAAGAAGCGCTGACGAGACCCGCAAACGAAACGGGCCGCTCGCCCGCCCCAGAGACGCGGCCGTGGCCGCCGACCGCTATTAGGCCCCGGCGTGGCGTCGTGCGCGCGCGGGCCCGCCGCCTGCTGGAGTGCGGCTGGGAGAGCGGGGGGCTGAGGCGCTGGCCGCCGTGCTCCGCCTCCAGAGGCGACAGCAGCCAGCCTCAGCGCCCTACCTGCGAGCGAACTAGCGGCCCGCGCCGTCACGCGACAATGAGCGTCGACACCGCCACTTGGGCTCTGTCCCACGAAGCGGCGGTCGGCGGGAGGGTCGGCGTCGCACACGGCTCGCGCTGCTGCTACTTTCAATTGCTCTCATAAGCACGGGACGGGCTGTCGACATAAGCTGGCGGTCGAGCGCAGAATTGACAGCTTGATCAGCAACATTTTCTACGAGCCTCACTACGCGCGACGTGCCCCTCTTCACACGGCCCGTTGCGTTGTGTCCGGCCGTTTGGACAATGCGTCCATTGAGGCTCTGGGCCTGGCCGGCGCCTTCCACCTACATATCATACGAACGGTCGCCCCCGCCTCTCGGATTTCTGCACGGCAAGATTAAGGGAGAGCCGAGGTGAACACGCCAAGAGCGGTAATTCACAAAAAGCGCGAAGGTCGGCCTACTCTGCGAGCAGCGCTGACGAGATGCGCCATCCGACAGCTACCGTAGCGGTTGGCGGACGTGCAGCACGCACCGATACGTAAAATCGCGAGCCGCCGTGGTCGGCGACGCTCGTAGAGTGCAGTTGTAGCCCCGATCTAGGGAAGTTGTAGCCCCAGCGGTGCAATTGTAGCCCCGTGCACTTGTAGCCCCATGAGGGAACTTGTAGCCCCAGGAATGAACTTGTAGCCCCAAGAGGGAACTTGTAGCCCCCAGGAGAGAGCTTGCCTTATCTATGACCGCAGCAACGTTGCGCGTCAGCGATCACCAGCCACTACGGAGCTTCCCTGCAGTGCGCTGTATCGTGTCCAGAGATCGACGACAAGAATGCGCTAACCAGATTGCATACATTACTGTGATTCTGCGTTGAACGCATGGTACTACCTGCTGCGAGAGCTCCGACTCAAAGGTGCTTGTAGCTGAGCCTGGACATCGTAGCGATGTCGCAGTTTTCTGCTGGGAGGCTGTCATCACGGGTCCAATCGCTGGTGACAGGAGACGAGTACACCCAACGCGTTTCGCGTTGTGAAGAGTTTCACTAACATTTCCGTTAGCGTTGGCGTATGCCCGCACTAGCAAGAAGACAGTTGAAACTCGGCGGAACCCGATGTAAATTTTCAAGAGTCAAGACGAGACAAACACCACTACATAACCTTTGAGGCAACTGAGCTGAGCGATTGAGCACTCAATGTAACCAACATTGCACGGTACCGAGTTTTCTATCCTGTTCTTGGACTGAGCCTTAGATCGACCGAATATTATCCTGCTATGCTCTCTCACGCTTTCTCATTGTCCTCTCTAAGCTTCCCTTTTCCCCATCGGTTGTCGAGACTACTAGTGCTAGGCTTCTCCTGCTAACGGGCGTTGTAGCGACCACGGAGTGGCGTGCATCTCACAATGTCACGGCTCAGCGATCTTGCTTTACTTTGACGAATCTGCTGCAATGCAATGCTCTGTGGACGACTCACTTTATAAGTGTGCAGCGCCCTCCCCCACCCCTACCCTTTCTTCCGCTGCGGATACTCTCTGACGACGCCGCTTCTATCTGATCTGATCGTCCGCGTTTCTTTGGGGCTACAAGTTCCTTCCTGGGGCTACAAATGCACTGCTGGGGCTACAAGTGCACCGCCGGGGCTACAACTTCACTTTTCCATCGGGGCTACAAGTGCACTACTGGGGCTACAACTTCACTGGGGCTACAACTGCACAGAACCGCGACGCTCCAGCGCGGTGCACATTGGAATGCGGCGGGTGTCGAGCAGAAAAGGAGAAGGAGAGAAAGGTTGAAAGAGGGAGGGAGAGAAGCAGACTTGCCGCTGGCTAATTGCGCCGATCTTCAGCGCCAAGTGGCCAGCATTGGCCGCGAAGTGGGTCGGCGGGCGCGCTGGCGGGGACGAGCGCCGAGCGAGCACAAATTATTTAAAATCAATTTCCCTTTTGCTGTTCGCCCTCAAAGTGGTTGGCTTCACCGACGTCGCCGGCGGCGACGGTCGCCCCAGGGTCGAGCAAGGCGTCGCCACGTCCGTGGTGACGACGGGACGCAAATGGTCGAGCATGATTTATTCAGACAAATCAATGGCGCGGGTCATCATAGCCGAGGGCTGCCGCGAATGCGTTCGCCGACAGCGCAAGACGTGTCGACGTCCATTCGCACCAATTAGCATACGAATCGCAACAAATTGCCGTCTCGAGCGCGCCAGTCTTGCGGCATTACCGGCGGCGTCGACGACGCGGAGGCAACTTGCGGACGGACAACCCGAAGCAGGGAGCGTCGTCGCCTGCAAGCAAAGGCCAACAAGCGCACTGCTAGACGTCGTCGTCCCGTCCTGCTATGCGTCGCTCGTGGCGACCGCCAGCCATAAAGCACCGGGCCGGCACGAGGCGCGCGCCAGCCTTGCGTGCTGACTGCTAGTCGCGAGCGACGCTGCCCGGCGCTGTTTGCACGCCAGATTAGAAAGTCAGAGCAGAAACTTTGTACGCGAGGAAGGACAGTGTCAATATTTGGCGCCGAGCCGACGTCGGGGCAGACACCGACGACGGTGGCGGGCCGCCCGCGCGCCACGCGCCGCGCAGTCGTCGGTCGGCGCCAAGCAGCGACAGTCGAAAACTCGCGTCGTCTAGCGCTCCTTCAGCTTGACCTCATCTCGGTCGCCGCGCAGTCGCCAGCCATCAGTATTCAAACAGTTCGCGGCGGCCTCGGCGGTGCCGCGTTTTTAGAAGGTGCTGCCGGGACACGATGGATGTCGCTGGCCGGGCGGGCGAGCGGTTCTGTTCGCACAGGTCTGCGTGTGTGCGTGCGCGCCTCACACGAGCGCGCCTCACACGAGCGCGCGGCACTCAAAGTCACACATGCGGGCCGCAAACGAGCCGGCCAGCATGAATGCGTATCTTTTTGAAGTTTCTGCATAGATAGCGCCCAGGAAGGACGGAGAAGCGCGCAAAAGTATCCACGCAGTCATGGGACGCGTCCAATGCGAACGAGAAGGGAGCGGCGCGGAAAGAAGTGCTGGGAGTGCGCGACGCCGCCGCCGTTACCGCCGGCTGTCATCAGTAGCTCGCAAAACAATGGAGAAGGAACGCACAAACGGCGCCGATCGCCAAACATTAATTGCATCCTCAAAGTGCGCAGTGTGCCAAGGCGCCGACTTGCTCGTCCGACCGGCGCTGTCTGCGGGTGCTGGAGCCGTAATCCTCGCCGCCTCGTCGGTCGACCCCAAAAACGCGGCTGCAGTGTCGACGACGACTGGCGGCGCGTCCTTCCGGCTGAGCTCAGTAATCCACACTTGCCTTCGACATTTGTCGCTGCCCGATTCGGTTGCAACCTCTGCCTACCGGCGACTGTTCGCGAGAGAGAAAAAGCCAGAGAGGGAAAGAGGGCTCAGCAGGTCGGCCGACCTATGCAAGAAGTGTCGGACAACAAAAAGAAATGCGGCTCATTAACTGATTCTCCATCGCTTGTAACGCCGCAAGTGGCTAGAAGTAGAAAATCGAAGCTAGGCGACGGAGAGGCGCTACTTTATACGCTCACACAGATGTGGCGCATTCGAACAGGTGTTTTGGCGCGGCGCAACTGCAATTCTGGCGGCCGCTTATCTTGTGCTTTCCTAGGATCAACGAGCCACAGGCCGCAGGCACTCAAAGGAGAGGATACGCCATATAAAGCAGCACTACGTATCACACACGATCGGCGTCCATTTTGTCTATGCCTCAAACCGTGAAAGTACGTACATTGTATGTACTATGGTGCACAATTAACGGGTACTGTAGTCGATGGTGGTTTGCATTTTGCAACTCGATTTTGCATGATTGTGTTTCGAATACCGCGCGGCAACTGGGCGCGTTACGCATCACTGCCTGTCAGACCAAGAAGCAAAGCGTATTAGTCAGTCGCCTTAGGTTCCAATCAATCCTGACCCTCTCTCGCCCCTTGCAATGGAATTTTCTCTAGTACCGCCGCGGAGCAACGAGCATCTAAATACCGTGGCCGTACAAAAACTCTGCAACTGCGCATCCCAAAATTTGCATTAAAATTAACTTTTTAAATGCAAATTTTCAAAGCGTACTGTCGGATGCAATTCAAAGTAGAAGTGTTAGTGCGTGTTTTCGTTTTCGTTTCAGCACGTTTTGTCTGAGCTTGTTATATTCAGTAAAAAGAGGGAAGACGGCGACAAAACGTTGTGTTCGCCAAACAAACGCGCCTAAGCAAAGTGTTAGCCTTGCGTTAAGCACCAAGGACTCAACATGAGCAGAGTCAAAAGTAGAGGTTCACCTTCTGACCCCTTTCGGAATAAGCCATCATACAGTAGTAGATAGTATATTGCATTGCTTTTTTGGTAGAGTGGGATCGATGCAAATATAAGGCGCGTTCACGTGGTATCGTACCTGCGGCTGCCACCATAGCATTAGAAAGCGGACGGCTAAGAGGGCATTGAAAAGAAGGTTGTCTTTTGAGTATCGTTCTCAGCGCGCTTCGCTTGCGTTGCCACTGTCGGATGGGGAGCCGTAAGGTGGACGAGAAGATGGAAACGATGGACGTTGCGCAAGATGAGGACGAGGAGTCGTCGACGTCGTCGGTCCCGCCCGCCGCAGCTGCGGGCCGTCGGCGCGGCTTCGGCGCGCTGCCGTCCGCTTCCGAGGGAGGGGCCGGCCCTCCTCCACTGGCGGTACCTACCGGAGCCGTGCCGCTCATAGACGAAGACGACGAGGAGGTGCATGTCGCCCACTTCTTGACGGCACTCGCAGTGACAGGCAGCAACGCGTCCTTCGACAGACTGTCCTCTACGAGGAGGCGGATATGGCGGCCGCCTGCTTCCCGCGATTTGAGGAAATCCGTCGGGAGGGCAAGCTGTGCGACGTCACCTTGATCGTCGGCCAACGCCGCTTCTCGGCACACAGAATCGTCTTGGCCGCCACTATTCCTTTCTTCAGGTCGCTTTCTACTTCTCCTCTGTCGTTGCCACTCGTTGTTTGTTTCTCCCTGGTGCTTCGTTCGTCTGTAGCGGCAACGCCGTTCAGGTCGATGTTCACGAGCGAGATGCGCGAGAGCGGGGAGCGCGACATCGAGATGGGCTGTGAGTGCGTGCGCCCGTACGTGGAGGGTTAGTTGACGGAGGGAGGCGTTGGCGCTGTTCAGCGATAGAGGCGGAGACGCTGGAGGAGTTCATCAACTTCGCCTACAGCGGCCGGCTGCGCATCAGTCTGGCGAACGTCCAGAGCCTCATGGTCGGCGCCAGCTACCTCTCGCTCGGCGGCGTCGTCGAGGCGTGCGCCGCCTACCTTCATCCGCGACTCAGAGGTCTCTCCAAAAGAAAAAACAAAGCGCCTACCGCCCTTGCGCCCGTAGGCGGCGAGCTGACGCCGAGCTCGATTTCTAGCGGGGAACGTGCTGAGCGTGCGCCGCTTCGCCTCGGACTACAACTGCCAGACGCTGGTGCGCGCCGCCGACTGCTTTCTGCAGAAGAACTTCGTCTCGGTGGTTCGGTCCCCAGACTTCCTGAGTCTGTCGGTCGACGAACTAGTCGAGATTTTGGGCAGGGACGAGCTGCATGTCAGCACCGAGGAGCAGGTCTGACCTCTCTTTGGCCGTCGCTTGCGCGATTTGCAGCGCCGACACCGAGGTGTTTAGGTGTTCGACGCCGTCATCAGCTGGGTCCGACACGAGGAGAAGGAACGGGCGCAGCACCTCGCACTGCTGCTGCCCTCGGTACGGCTGACGCTGCTAAAGCCGCACTTCCTGGCCGATCGCGTCGCTGCCGATTCGCTGGTGCGCGCCTGCCTCCGGTGTCGCGACCTCGTCGACGAGGCCAAGGACTACCACCTCCTCCCGGAGCGACGCCCCTTGCTCAACACCTTCAAGTGCGTGGGCCTGCGCTGTCCGCCTCCCGCGCGAGCTCTCGTGCTGTGCGGCGGTGGCGCAGGTCGAAGGCTCGGTGCTGCACGGACGTGCCTGGGATCGTGTACGCGGTGGGCGGCCTCACGACGTCCGGCGACTCTCTGTCGACGGTCGAGCAGTACGAGCCGCTGCTCAACCGCTGGACCACCATGGAGCCCATGACGACGCTGCGGTCGCGCGTCGGCGTCGCCGTCATGAACGGAGCCCTCTACGCCATCGGCGGATTCAACGGACACGAGCGCCTGCGCACCGTCGAGCTCTTCGACCCCAACAAGAAAAAGTGGAGCCAGGTACCCTTGGGCGCGAGTAGCAGCACCCACAGACGACACTGCCCCCCCCCCCCGCTAGGTCTGCCCGTTGCTGAACAAGCGCAGCGCCCTGGGCGCGGCGGTGGTGCAGGACCGCCTGTACGTGTGCGGCGGCTACGACGGCATCACGTCGCTGTCGACGGTCGAGATGTTCGACGCGACCCTGAATCGCTGGCAGCTGGCCGGCAACATGCTCAAGCAGCGCTCGGCCGCCGGCATCACTGTCCTCGACGGCAGGATCTACGGTGCGCGCGCACCGACCTGTCGCCTACTCGGCGTCCGACTATGTAACCGCGACTCGTGCAGTGATGGGCGGCCATGACGGCATGTCCATCTTCAACTCGGTCGAGTGCTTCGACCCGGAGACGAACCAGTGGACGCTCGTCACGCCCATGCTGAGCAGACGCTGCCGTCTCGGCGCCGCCGCCATCGACGGCAAACTCTACGCGTGCGGCGGGTGAGTGGCGGCGGAGAGGGAGGGAGGGAGGGCGCCGTGTCGACAGCTTGCTCTGTTAGCTACGACGGCGGTCAGTTCCTGAAGAGCGTCGAGCGCTACGACCCCAAGACCGAGTGCTGGACCGAGGTGAGCGCGATGCAGCTGAAGCGCAGCCGCGTCTCGCTCGTCGCCAGCTGCGGCAAGCTCTACGCCATCGGCGGATACGACGGTGGGTGCGCGCCCATTCTAGACGGTTGGCCGGCCGAAAGCCGGCTCGCCCCGCTCTAGGCATGTCGAACCTGAGCTCCATGGAGATCATGCAGCCGCGGGAGGGCGTGTGGCGCTTCGGGCCGGGAATGATCGCGCACGAGGGCGGCGTCGGCATCGGCGTCATACCCGTCCTCCCGGGCGTCGCCGACTAGCCGCTTTCCTCTCTGCCTCATGCAGGCCTGGCTGGTGTAAGTAGGCTCTCATCCGTCCCACAAAGCAACCCGCCGAACAATGCGATATTCCTCGCTCGGTTTGTACACCACCGGAGTGTGATTGTCCTCCTCTCCCGTGATTCTTGTCCTTGTGTATGTACATACGATTGCACGGCGGCTGGAAGTTCAGCGTTTGCAGTAGTACGATAGGCACGAGCACGAGAGAAGTGACGGCGAGAGGCGGGCCCGCGTCGCATACGCGGTGCGGCAGAGACCAATGAATGATGACTAGCGTGGCTTGCATTGCGCTTTTGGCGCTTCTTCACGTGCAGTCCTCACTGCACACAAAGAGGCGGCCAGGCGGTCGCGAGCCAGTTCTCTTCCCAGCTGACGAGCGGCGCGCTCCTGACGTTCTGCTTCAGATCGTTCAACGCCTCAAGGAAGACAGCAGAGTTGCGCGAACCCTACTAAGTCGCTTTTAATCGAGCCCCAACCTTGGAGTGCGTTGGAAAGCCTCTGAGCAGGTCGACGAGCCGGCCGCAAAGTTCCGTCTCGTCGGCAAAGGTGAATCCGTTGTCGGCGTCGCGGACGAGCTCGCCGATGCAGCGGTAGCGCCAGGCGAGCACGGGCAGGCCGCTGCCCAGCATGTCGACCACCTTCATTGGAAGGTCCAGACCTGGGGCGTCGAGTTAGCGCCGTGGAGCGAGATGGTAGTGCAGGCACGCGCGCACCGGAGGTGGACGTGTGAAAGCTGAGGCCGCAGTCGGCGCAGGCGACCATCTTGGCGTAGTCGGCGTGCTCGAGCCAGGGCGTGAGGAACTCGACGCGCTTCAGCTGCAGCGCGTCCATCCGTCTCACGTACTGCTCCTTGCAGGGGCCCTTGCCAGTGATCACCATCACGACACTGGGCAGCCTGCGCGCAGCACAGGCCCGTCTCCCAGCGTAGGGAGGGAGGGAGGGAGGAGGGCGTGTGTGGGGGCGCGGCGCGCACACACCTCGACACGGCGTCGACGCCGTGCCGGGCGTCGGCCTCGGCGAGCGCGTCGTAGCGGCGCAGCGCCTCGAGCAGCACGCCAAAGTCCTCGTCCACCGTCCAACTGGTGCTGCTCAGCAGCAACGCCGGTCTGCCCTCCTGGCGCAGGCGCGCACGCCGCTTGCCGCCCTCCTCTCGGTATGAGAATCGCGTGCCTGCAGCGCACACCAGGGGCGCTACCGTCTCTTCGTTCCGCGCGCGTCGAGCACGCTCACTTCCGTTGCGGTCCAACGTGGTCGTCAACGCCTTCTCGACATTCAGCTCCGCGTCCGGCGTGCGCGGAACGAACGGAGCGTAGAGGCGGTCGACGGCCATTTTGAGGAAGAAGTCGTGCTTGTGGGGCGTGGAGAGACGCGAGTAGCGCCAGCGCGGCGGTCGATCGTAGAGGGTGAGCGCCAGCACGCCGTCCTCGCCTGCCAGCTTCTCGCGCATCGCGTGCGTCACGCAGAAGTTGAGGTCGGCGCGTCGACCGAGCCACGACTCCCAGCCGGCCGCGAACGACACCAGCAGTCTGCAAGCGAGAGCGTGCCCCACGACGAATGCCGGTCAGTGCCGTCCTACGCACGACTGCCTGCTGTCGGCCTGCGCGCGTTTCTTGCCCTTGGCGCCGCTGCCGCTGTCGGCAGCAGGGACGGCGGCGCCGAGCTGCTCGCGGAGCACGGTCGACGTGAAGTTGTGCCAGTCGACGACGAAGCGCGCCCTCTTCTGGGGGGCGCACAGCCAGCAGACGAGCAGCGCGGGAAGACCGGGCGGGTTTTGAACGAGAATCACGGACGGAAGACCATTCCGGAACAGCAGGATCCACGTCAGCAAGACGGCCACCCACAGGAAGCGCAGGCCCAACACGGCCGTTTTCAGAGGAGCGACACCGCCCGAGAAGGACAGGAACTTGGGCGGTGCCGGTAAAGAGACGAGCCTGGGAGTGTCACGGGCCACGTTAGCGCCTCGGACGACGGTGGGGAACCTGATGGCGGGGTTGCGCAGAATGACGTCATCAGGGGGGGTGTCCTGGTAGCCGACCAGGTCGACGGTGCAGCCTTGCTGGGCCAGCGAGAGCGCATGGTAGCGCATGCGCGGACTCCGGCCCACGTCGCCCACCACCACTACCGACACACGCATGGCTGCGCGTAGCTCTGCCGTCTCAGCGCTACGACACACAAGATGACCCACTTCCATGTAGTCGCTGTTCCGACGAACTTGAAAACCGCTTTCTCCCGAGTCACGACGTTTACTTTCGTCACTGACTGACTCGAGAGAACACACAATGCACTTCGACTCGACGTGGCTGAGGCGCGTAGCACGACGACGACAACAACAACGACGACATGAGAGCATGACCAACTCCTGCGTGCCACTACGCTGATTCAAAACGAAGCGGCGTACAACTTTACACTTACTAGAGAAAGGAACACAGACGAGCAAGATTCACTCAGCATTCAGTTGCTGCGTCAGTTCGTCTAGCTCGTTGGCAAAGTCGACCATGTCGACTTCTGGTTCGGGTTCCATTGCTAACGGCGCTACTGTCGTCGCGGTCGTCGCGGCCACTTCGTCGCCGCCGCCAGTGCCCGCATCGGCGCCTGCCTTTGCCGCGCTTTTGGCGTCGCCGTCGTCGTCGTTCTCGCCGTGTAGTTGGTTGGTGAGCTCGGAGATTTGGTCGAAGACGGCCAGCTCCACGCCTGCTGCTGACGACGAGGCGACCTCTTCGACCTCGACCGTTGTCGACTGCGACGAGAGAGAGGGCCCGCTGACGGCCGCGACGACGCTCTCCGCGTCCGCGTCGGCAGCGGCTGCAAATGCTCCGGCATCCGCGGGGGCGGCGGTCGACTCCGGTGGCGGCGCGGCCGCGCTCGGCAGGTCGGCAGGCGACGGTTGCTGCGCCGCTGGCCGAGAGCCCTCCCACAACGGCAGCCACGAGCCTTTCGGTTCCGCTGATGACGGCGCGCCGCTCGCGGAAGAAGGGGCAGGAGCGGCAGTGGGAGCCTTCGCTAGTCTCGGATCCACAAGGGCTTGGCCCTTCCTTCTGCGCGGATCCGTATTGCGCTGAGAGGACGCGCTGGGGACATCGCGGCCAGCAGAAGGCGGCGGCGGCGGCGGCCTTCTCTCCTTGCGCATGGCCTTGAGGGCGGCCTCGTAGCCTTGGTGGAAGGCGCGCTCCGTGTCGCGCGACTTCAAGATCGAGTGCGGCTTCGTCTTCGCCGTCGAGCCGACAGACGGCTTCTCGGCTTGATCGCCGCTGGCGCCCTGTCCCTCTGTCGGCCCCGGTCCGGCGTGGACCGCTCTCTCGGGTTCAAAAAATCCATGCGATTTCTAAAAAAAAAACGACACGACGATCGGCAGCACACACACACCGGGCAGTAGTCACACGAAGCTCGTCACACCTGATGCGCGAAGGTTTTGCGCAAAGCGGACGGTAACGATTTCTTGCCCAGCACGAGCACGTTGTCGAGGGGGTTGAACTTCAGCTGAGCCTCCTTCTCCTCCGCCTCCTGTTTTTCTGGCTCCAACACCGGTGGCGGTGGTTCCGTAGCAGGTTTCACAGAGCCTCTCTGAGCTGCAGTTTTCCCGCTTTTCTTCTGCGGCAGCCAGTCGTCGTCCTTGTCCGCATCATCGACTTCCGACTTTCTCTTGCGTTGCTTGCCGCTCGCGCCTTTGGGTTTGGCTGAGCTCAGCCGTCCCTCGCTGACTGGCGGCTTTTGTTGAGTGTCGACCGAGTCGGCGACAGCTGGCAGCACGTCGGGCTCGGTCGCCTCGGCGGGTATGACGTCATCGGACGCTTCCTCCTTCGGCAGAGGGGCCGTCGTCTGGCGCGCTCGGAGCAGCGCCTCGCAGTCGAGCGGCTGCGCCGGCGAGGCCTGCTCCTTATCGGCCTCCTTTACAACGGCCTGAAGCGCGCCGAACCAGCGTCCACCAGCTCTGCCACCCCTCAAGCCCCGCAGACGCACGGCGAGGTCTTGGAGGATGCGGTCGGGGTGGCGGATGCCCTCTCCCGTCTCCGCTCTCGCCGACGCCTTCTTCTCCAGCCGTCTGTGGAGCCAGTTGCAGAGGGCGCGCAGACCCGACCGTTCCCGGGTAGTCAGGGCGCGCACGTAATCTGGAACAAGGCACGATTCCTCCTCTCCCACCCAGCGCAGTCGCACACGGAAAGAGGAACCGCGATCGAAATCGGTGGGCGACTCGTAGTCGGCCAGGTGGTCGACTCTCTCGGATGCGGCGCTGCTTAAGTCGGTGGGGGGAGCGAGCAGTTGCGCGACAGTCGTCGAGGTGTCGACAGCGGCGGCCACGCTGTTGACGACCGCATTAAGGAGGTCCTCGGCCGACTCGTCTAGCGACTCCTCCAAGCCGGCCGGAAGGCTCGACACGGCGGCCGGCGCATCCGCGGACGCCGACGGCTGTTGCGTCTCCGAGGGGACGACAGCGTCGACGGTGTCGAGAGGCGGTGCGGTCGCCGGCAGCTCGTCGGCGGCGAACGTCTCTGGCATGTCGGGCGAGATGGCGTCGAGGTAGGCGCGACCCGTCGCCTTGCGCACCACCTTCTCGGCCACGTACCAGAGCATCTCGACGAAGTAGGGGTAGCGGAAGCGGCGCGGCACCTGCGCAACGGCTCCCAGTGGGCACGCGCGTACAGGCAGCAGTGAGGGGGGGGGGGGAGGGGAGCCGGCACCCTGGTGCGGTCCTCTGACTCGTAGACGCGCAGTTGCATCTCGACGGCGAAGCTGTGCAGGAAGTTGCCGCCGAAGACGAGCGAGTCCTTGGGCGTGAAGACGGCGTGGAGCCAGCCGCTGGGGATGAGCACAGTCTGGCCCGCCTCCACGACCACGCGCACCACGCCCTCCAGACAGTCGCCCAGGAAGACGTCGTCCTGGTCGGAGCCGCTCAGGAGCCAGTGCTCGTACAGCTGCAGGTTCGTCTCGGTGGGCGGCGCGAGCCAGAAGACCTTCTGGCCCTTGAGCACGTAGTACCAGACGGACGTGCCGCCAAAGTCGACGTGGAAGTCCGTCCAGCAGTTGGCGACGCTCATCAGACAGTAGCTGTTAATTAACATATGACGCGCGCTCCAACAGGCAGCGTGCGTAGCTCTCCGGACGCCGCCTTACGAACTTCTGCACTTTGGGGTAGGTGGCGGGCTCGTAGGTGGAGGAGCGCTGGCGGGCGCGCAGCTCGGGCGGCCAGAAGAGCTCGAACCAGTCGACGCGTTTCACGAGCTGAGGGGCCGAGACGACGTTCGCCAGGTCCGTCAGGGAAAACTCCAACGACAGCATGTTCAGCAGCTGCGTGCGCTGACTCGCCTTGCTTCTGCAGCCAACTCAGCCTAGCCCAGTGCAGTGCGACGCGAGCCGGCCCAGACAGTACTTGTAGTAGTCGACGAATTCCTTGAGCGACATCTTCCGACTCCGCTGCGTGCTCACTTCAATCGCGTCCACGCGTCGCTCGTCGCCCACCAGCTTGCGTACGTTCGTCACCGTGAAGCTGCGCGGATTCACCATTCTGAACAGCGCCGCGGGGGTGGGGTAGTCAGCAGAGTCGAGTCCGTTGGTCGGACCAGCAACAGCGCACCTCATGTGAATCTTGTGCGCGGGACAGCTGAACAGCAGCGGCGTCGCCAACCCGCTCTTGGCGACATAGTCGGCCGTGAACTCTCAAAAACGGAAGGCAAATCCCTTTGGGGAATGCGCGCACTGCGCTCCGCTGTGACGTTTACCCTCGGGAGCCATGACTTTGATCGTCTTGTCGATGAGATCTTGGTCCGAGAAGGCCCGAGACTCGAGCTTCTCCTTGAGGTTGTAGCGGAACTTGCCGCTCAGCACCATGCCCAAGAAGGTCGTGTCGTCCTCGCTCGGCCTGCGACACCGACCGCGCTGCAAATCGCGCACTCGCGCTTCCAGAACCACAGCACACTAGCACACAACGACAAGAATACAAAGCTCGCACCGAGCCTTTGCCTCCCCTGCCCTTGCGCTTCTTCCCGGCCATTTTTAGCTCTAGCTCATCTACGCTAGGGTAAACGGTGCCACCAAGCGACTAACGATCTGTAAACTGTAGGTACAGTGTAGTTTCGGAAACGCGATGCACAGCACAACAACAAACCGAGTTTTACACATCTACAAGAATTCTTTTCGGTACACAGTTACTTATATAGTGCTGGTCATTCGGATTTGCAACGAATGCGATGTCTGTCCGTCAGTGTTGGATCTTAGATTGGAGAGCTTGGCATCGATCGCCGTTTATGCAAATACCGTACATCATAGAAACAACTAGGGGGATGTGTAAACACTGGCAGGAACAGTAGAAAGCACCTCCAATATCGTATTCTAGTTGCGCCTCACCGGAACATAAAAGAAGTAAAAGAATCTGCGACCAAATTCGTTTCCACGGAGTGTTCTCTCTTGCTTTGCGGCACTTTTTTCTGCACCACTGAAATGTCGCGCCAATCTCAACCGCACCATATCCTAGGTTGTTTTTACAGTCTATTTGCAATTGTATTGTATCGTGTGCAATTGTATCGGCGAGGAAAGTAGGCCTAACGGTTATCAGCAGTGACGATCGGCAAGTAGGCACGCGTTCGCGGACGCTCGTAGCAGTATGCGCTTGCGCCTTTGTTGACGGTCAACGAAAGACCGCCTCCTCAGTGCCAGCACCCCTCGAGCAGCTGGAAGATTAAAGAAGAGAAGGGGAAGAGAGAGGGAGAGGAGAAGATGCCGAGAGTGCGTGAGGACCCAGATTCGAATGCGTGGACGCAGTTGGGTAGTCGAGCGTTGCGCTGCAGCAGCACCGCTACGGCTACTGCTCGATGAAGCGGACGTGCTGCTGCCTGCCCATCCGTGTCGTGGCGAGCGCCGCGGCGCTGCTCGAGCTGGCGTGGAAGGGCGCCGAGCTGTACGCGTTCTCACTCTGGAAGGACTCTCTCTACGACGAGCTCGACGTGCCGCAGCAGAGCAGGGCTGCCTGGGCGGGTGCGCTTGCCAATGGCGTCTACGGTCTCGCGACGTCGGTCGGTCGGTCGCGCCTGAGTCGCGTGCGTATCGGCGTCGCAGCGGTCGGCTACGTCTTCGGCTTGGTGGGCATCGCGTTGTGCGCGCTGCTGTTGGCGGGCAGCGTGCTGGGCAGGGCGGCGCTGGTCGTGCCCTACATGCTGGCGCAGTTCCTCGACGTGCTCAAGCGCGCCCTAGAGACCTTCTGCGCCAAGGAGACGATACACGTGCGTCCGTCGCTTCGCTTCGCTCGCCCGTCGCACGCGCCACGGCCAGCGAGCAGCGCGTGCAGCATCAGGCGGTGCGCGCGGCCGGCTGGCACGAATCGGTGTCGCCCATGGTGCTGGTGCTCACCTTCGAGCTGCTCGTCGTCTGGGCCATGCTGCTCTGCTGGTACGTCGCCTACCGCTGCTACGAGCTGCTCGTCGAGAAGCAGCTCGCCCACCGCCTCCAGTCCTCCTCCTCCGTCCGCTAGCCGACGACGCCGACGGACGCTTTCTCGCCTCTCTCGGTCACAACAAACGCAGCGACAGCAGCTTGTTCAGAGCGCGGTGGTCCCTGTAAGCTTATGCCGTTTAGAAAACCTGAGAATTTCGTTGTTTTCAGTATGTGTGGTGCTTTAAAGTCGTACGTGGCGCCATTTTTGCGTGCGAAACGTCAGAATGGCACTTTTGGCAATGTTATTCTCCTCCCTCCCAAAATTGGATCCTCCTCCTGAGTACGAGTAAACTACTGAGCATCCGAACTCTATCGACGCAAGGTCAAAGATTCCGACGCCAATTTGGGACGTTTCCAAGTGCAACATTTGTACATGTAGGTAGGATACACATGTATCGTACATCACATGGATATAGGGATATACAAATTGTATTGTGCACGTGTGTAAACGTGTGCAGTTGAGATACATCATCAAATAGCTGTCCCACAAACAACATGTCCCAAGTCAGTGTCCCACATCAGTTTCACCCATAGTGTTCGGATGGTGTGAGATCAGCACGGAACGAAATGCCGGTCGGGATGTTCTGTATTCCACTCTTGATGAATCCACTAGATCGAGGACTTTCTTCTCCGCGCAATTTGAATACGAATTAATGGTTTCCATATTTAAGAATATTACGGTAATTACGGTATTACGGTCTCGCAGCGTGAATCCAAAACCCAAGTCGCGTTTTAACAGTCTTTACATTTATTTATGCATTTACTGCACTTTTATGCAAATATGTTGCGTAATTCAAAACGATTGTATCGCATATAGCGAGACAAAGGAAACTCCAGCATTCATTAAGTATGTAGAATAGCATCCATGCTAATGCGGCCTTCATTATGGGCAGCAGAAGGCGTTTTCAGTACAAGCTTTGCTTCGTTTATTTTACTGGTTTGCTTTTAATAAAACAAGAAGAAAAAGAAGAAGCGAAAGAAGCAAGGATGGCGTCTCTTCCGCCGGGCGAGATCCTGACGCAGCCGCACGCGAAGCTGGTGTACAACGCGCCGTTCGCGGACAAGCACACGTACCACGTGGCGGTGCAGAACGACGGCAGCCGGCGCATCGGCTGGGCCATCAAGACGACGAACATGCAGCGGCTGTCCGTCGACCCGCCGGCCGGCTGCCTCGACCCCAAGGAGTCGGTGCTGCTGGCCGTCAGCTGCGAGGCGTTCGACTACGCCTCCGCCGACACCAACAACGACCGCGTCACCGTCGAGTGGACCAACGCCCCGGAGGGCGCCGCCAAGCAGTTCCGCCGCGAGTGGTTCCAGGGCGACGGCATGGTCCGCCGCAAGAACATCCCCATCGAGTACAACCCCTGACCGCCGTCTGTCCGTCCCTGCGCCCTCTCCCCTCCCTCCTCCTTGTGATTCTCCCCTCTGTGCTCTCGTCCTTTTCTTTCCGTGTCAACACGCGTGAGTAGCACTGAAATAGCACTCGGTTGGGAGCATTAACGCTGAACACGACCTGCAGTCAATCGAGTTCACAGTATTTCACAAGCTGTTATCTTTTAAAACTTTATTGTTGACGAGTCCTTCTTGCCGCCTTGCAGTGGAGGCGGCGGGTCGGCTGGCGGCGACTCCGCGCGATCCCGGCTCGCCCAGGTAGCCCTCGTTGAGGCCGCCCATCGCCGCGCCGCCCATGTACTCCTCGCGGCCGCCGACGCCCGCCGGCCGGGCGAAGTAGTCGAGCCGCTGGCCGGCCACCGACGCGCCGCCGCTCGGCGCTGGCCCGCCGCTCTTTTGCATCGGCACGTACGCGCTCTTGTCCGCCATTCTTCTTCCTCTTCTTTCTCTTCTTCTTCTGCTGTTTAAGCGAAAAATGAAGAACAAAACTACGCTTACTAAAGTGTGGCGTGCAAGTGGTTTACAAACGTGGTATAAAGCAGAACGGTATGCGCGCCGAGTAGTTCATTTACAAGAGAACGCCAAACCAAAATCAGAAAAAGTACTGCTAAATCCAGATTTGCAACTCGAATTTACATGCGAATTAATGGTCCGGGGCCTCCGGGGTTCAATTCCAGCCACTGTAACTGAGTCACGAATCCCCTTGGACAGACTGGACTGGACTGGACTGGACTGGACGTTTTATTCGGACAACCCTTTACACAGCGTAGAGCCGTACACCATTGAGACAATGGGGGGAGGCCGATTGTGACAATGGGGGGAGGCCGATTGAGACAATGGGGGGAGGCCGATTGACACTGGGGGGAGGCCGATTGATGGGGGGAGGCCGATTGATGGGGGGAGGCCGATTGATGGGGGGAGGCCGATTGGTGGGGGGAGGCCGATTGATGGGGGGAGGCCGACAGAAAGATGAACGCTCTCATTTGCCTCATCCCATCTCCTTCGAGCAGTTCAACGACAACTACTTTGACTGTCGATAGTTCAACTACTCGTTACCTGTGTAGGAACCTCCTTTTACAGACCTGTAGGTTATTTCGGTAGGTTGCATTACATGGCGCGTTCCGTGACGCGAAAAGTGACGCTACCGTATGAATTTACGGACTAAAAATCTGGATTGTTTTTGAGAGTTTGTATTTTCCGCCACTTTTGAAAGACTGTGTTGGCACCTTTGTTTTGTAATGGAAGCCGACGGGGACAGTTATACGCTGCGACGACGCGCCGCGAAGCCGGCGCGTTACCGCGACGACCAATTCGAGACCGATGGCCAAGACTTGCGACGGCGACCGTCGACTTCGCCGACGAAGCGAAGGTGAGATAGCGCTCAATCTGCACGGTTCCTGGGCGTGGAACTGCGAGAGTTCAGGGCTCGTTCGTCGGCGGCGCAGCGGACGGTGAAAGAGGAGGCCGCTGGAGCAGTGGCGGCCGAGGCGCAAGCGACGCGAGGCGAGTTTGACGAAGCCGGGGCGAGTCGGCTGCTCGAGGCCGACGAGACCGCGCTCGGTACGGGTGAGACGCGTCCGCTCTCCTCGAGGCTGCTTGGAATTGCTGCTTGACTTGGCAGTGGGAGAGAATGACGAGGAGGAGCAGGAGGAGGAGGAGGAGGAGGAGGATGAGGAGGGCGTGGACGTGGGCGGCAGCGAGGGCGGCGGCGCGCTGACGGCCTTCGTGACGGAGGCGCTGACGGACGTGGAGGCGGCGCCCGCCGACGCGAGGCCGCCGCGCTACCAGAGACGCGCTGCAGTGGGCGTCTTCGACTCGCACTACATGGAGGAGAGGCGGGGTCAGGACTTGCCGCTCGTTCTCAAGGTGCGCTGCTATTGCCGCTGCGTGCTGGCTGGCGAGGCGAGTGTGGCGTGGCGTGTCGGCTTAGGAGAACCTGAAGCGGCTGAAGAACGTGCTGAAGCTGCCGCGGGCCCGTCGCTGGGTCTACTGCGAGTTCTTTTACTCGGACGTGGACAAGCAGCTCTTCCTCGCCGACAACGAGTTCTCGCAGTGCCTCCGCGAGAGCTTTCCCAACCTCAAGACGCGTCTCATGACGCGCGTCGAGTGGAGGCAGATTCGACGACTCATCGGCAAGCCGCGCCGCTGCTCCCTCGTTCGTCTCCCCGCGGCGCCCCTCCCTCTCCTCTGCCCACCCCTCTACACGCGGTCCCATTGCAGTCGTTCTTCGCGGAGGAGCGCCAGGCTTTGGCGGCGAAGCGGCAGAAGGTGCGCGAGGTCCACTCGGGCGCCGTGATCAGCATGGGCGCGGAGCTGAGCGAGCTGCCTGCCCGCCTGCCCGCCGCCTTGGTCGTCGGCTCGCGCATACAGGCGCGCGTCCGTCAGCCCAAGGACGGCGTCTACGGCGGCACCATCGACGCCGTCATGGACGATTCCTATCGCATCGTCTTCGACAAGGAGGACATGGTGCCGCGGCTCATCCTCCAGGTCTGCCCCCCCCCCCCCCCTCCCCCCGGCACTCAGAACACAGCGAGCCATCTTGACGACGCCTAGGACTACGAGGTGACGTCGGAGTCGGTGGCCAGTCAGAGCGTGGGACCCGGCGCCTCGGAGGACGAAGAGAAGCTGATGCCCATCGCCTACTTCGTCCAAAAGAACAGAGTCGCCTTCACCGCCTCGACCACTGGCGGTCTTGCCCCGCTTTCTGCTCTTTCTCTGCCCGCTAGAATGCTGCTAGCCGAGCGAGCCTTCTTTGCAGGCGCCAGCACGCCGTCGATGCTCTTCCTCAGTCCCAACAAGCTCATGGGCCAGAACGAGCCGTCGCCGCTGCTCAAGTACGACCCCGTGCTCAGCGCCGCCACCTTCTCCTCGCCCGCCCTCGGCGCTGCCGGCTCCGCGTCGAGCGGCGCCGCCGCGCTTGTCCATCGCGCCATCTCGGGACAGCGCAAGCTGACGCCTCAGACTGCCGAGATGGGTACGTGGCCCTCCCGGCTGGCGCTATGCGGGGGGTGGAGATGGGTTGGGCCCGCCCGCCTTGCAGTGGACAAGGAGGAGAAGTTGGGCAACTTCTCGCTGCGCATGCTCGTGGCACTGGTGAAGCTGTCGAAGCTGGTCGAGCGGAAGCGCGGTCTCGTCAAGCAGGTCAGCCAACTAAACACCGAGGCCGAGAAGATGTTCCTGCTCGCAGAGACCTTTCCCAAGGAGTTCCAGGTGACCCCTTGCTGGGTGGCTGCAGGGCGGGACGCACGCCCGCTCGCGCGCGTTTTAGGAGAAGTACGCGCAGTCGCTGCTCGACCTGGAGTGGACGAACAAGCAGCTGTCCGCCTACCTGGACAGTCTGGCCGAGTACAACGCCGTGCTCGTGCCGCAGCTGACGGAAGTGGCGGTCGCGAGCAAGCCCGAGGCGCTGCGCCGTCTCTGCCACACGCATGCCGTCCAGATCGTCAAGCATTCCAACCACGGACTCAACGTCCGCAGCGCCAAGTGCCTCTCCCTGGCCACCTCGCTCACAGCACTCCTCCTACAGGTCTCTCTCGTCTTTCCTCCCTCCCTCCCTCCCTCCCTTGTCCGGCTCTGGCATTCGTTGGCGCTCCTGAGCCGACCGTATTCAGGTGCGCTCTCTGGGCCACCAGCGCTGCAGCGCGTTCGAGCTGCGCTCGCTGGCCGACGCGCTGGAGGACATCCGTCAGCAGCTGAGTCCGCACAACGCGGCCGTCTTCCAGGACAACGTCGAGGTCCACATGAAGCAGATACACCAGGTGGGGGGGGGGGAGAGGAGGAGCGAGGATTCATACAGACGCGGTGCGCGGCTCACGCGTGGCGCGCGCGTTTAGATGATGCTCTTGAGCGCCTCGCGGAAAGCTGTCGCCGAGGCCGCCCAGCAGCAGCAGCAACACGCGGTCGGCTACTGATCAGTAGTTACTTGTCGGTAAACGCTCCTTCTTAGTTCATCGCGTTAGCAACAGGCTAACTTATGCAGCGACGTGAATCTTGCTTAGCTCGTGCGCTTCTGTCATGTGCCGTGGCGTGTGTGTGCTGCCGTGTCGTCGCACTTCGCAGCCAAGAACCCGACAAATCGCATCGCACCCAAATCGGCACATAGACCCGAAACCAAACCGCGCATGGAGTAATTATGGACATGGTGTATGTATACAGAATTCGACTGGACTCGGCAAAAGAGGAAGGCTCCGTTCGCTGAGAATTACTGCTGCTGACGCCGTCTGTTGCTGTTGAACCCTTTGGCCGCCAAGAAGAGAAGGCCGGCGCCGGCTGCGAGTGCGGCCACCTTTAAGCCCGTCCACAGCCAGTCGGCGTCTTCGCCGGCCGCCGTCTCCGCCCGTGGCGACTGTCCCAAGCGGAAGTCGGCCGTCTGTTCGCGCGCGACCAGCACCTGAGCGAGGACAAGTAGCGTGCGTGAAGCAGCCAAAGAGCAGTGGACGCGAATGGTGACGCAACGGGATTCGGCAAGCCGTCGACGCGGACGTTGGTGAAGTGCATTCGGCAGAGAGGGCAGTTGAAGTGCTCGAGTCGCTCTTGGTCCTCACTCGCGAGCAGCAGTTGCGCAGCCGTGGATTCGAGCAGACATCTGAAGATGGACAGTCACACGCTCGAGTGGACGGCAGCAGCGCGCGCCTGGCTCGTCTGCGCCGAGACCTGAGGTGGAAGCGGTGCTCTTGGGAGCAGGGCGCGGGCGAGCAGACGAGCGTGTCCTTGGACATGCTCAACGAGGCGCAGCAGATGGGACACTCGTCCCCGTAGATCCAGATCTCTTCTTCGTCCTCGTCGCAATACTGCTTGAAACGGTAGCCCGTCCAGCCGTCGACACCGACAAGAGTGGTCGTGGTGTGCGTGGCGCCACCAGATCTAGCACAGTTCGCGGTGAATTCGCTACTTGGCTGAGGTGATGGAGGCGCGACGACGATCTGCCGGTCGGCAGCAGCGAGACAGCCGCAGTTGGCGCAGAAGTCGTCCCCTTCGTCCAGCAGCCGCCTCGCCATGCACTCCGCGTGGAACCAGCACCGACACGACTCGCCATCATCAGCCTCGGGTCTGAAGGCGGCCGCGTGCCCGCCACTTTCGTGCCAAAGCGAATCCCCGCAGATGGAACACCGTGTCCTGAATACTCGTGTGGTGATCGAGGTTCACTGCTCGAAGGCGCCACCAGCCTTACGCACTGAGCAGCCGCGCGAGAAGGCTGCTGCGTTTGGCGCCGCTGCCCAAATGCACGAGTCACTTGCAGCTGAGCCATTGATCTCGATGACCGCAGCAGACTGTGGTTCTCTCAAACTTTGTTGTTGGGCGGTCACGTGGTGCTGTGGTGCGTGTGCGTCAGCTGTTTTTACACGTTTGAGGGGCTCTCTTCGTCTCTCGACATTATTTCAGTGTCAGGCGGTGCGTTGTGATACTATAGTGCAGTGTTCCAAATTATTTCTCTTTACGGTACTTATGTAAATTTTTATGTAAATAATGAGTTGTTTCTTATGCAAATATTTCAAACCGTTTGTTTCCTTTTGTACTTTCTTCATTCAACTTCATTTCAAAAATTTGTTGTTTTCTTTTGCGCTAATTGATTAAGGTCATTAAGGATATTCGTAGTCATGTCGAAGGGCAAAGGGAGCGGCGCTGCTAGTGGCGAGCGGTCGCTGCCGTCGTTCGGCGGCGCCAGCGGCGGGCCGAAGAAGGCGTCCGACGGAGGAGAGGACACGGAAGAAGAAGCGCGCGTCGGGCTCCGTTCGTCCGTCTCGGTGATGGACGGCGTCGCGATGGCGGGCAAGCTGTCGGCGGCCGGCCGCCGCGAGTTCCGGCGCGCACGCGGCCGCGAGCCCGACGTGGGCGCGCACGCCATACGCAGCGCCACGACGCTGAATCGCCGCCGGCGCACCGACCTCCGCCTGTACAAGAGAGAGCTGGCCGAGGGTCAGGGACACTGGGCCAGTCTGCGCACCGCACAGTCGCTCGCCCAAGTCGTACGCCTCGAGGCGCTGACGGGTGCGCCCCCTCTTCTGACCTCACGCCCCCCCCCGCCCCCTCCTGTTTGATCCTCGTGTACGTACGTACGCATGTAGACACGCTGAGCGGTATCACCGAGGCGAGGAGACGAACGGCAGCTTCCGCAGACAACCACTACCCGAAACTGGATCTGTCGACGCTTTTCCATCCGCCCGAGTCTCGGGTGTTCAAGGCGGTTGTCACTCACGTTGAAGGTGGGGATTCCATTGGACTTACGCAGTACGCAGCGCAGCTGCTGAGAGGTGTACCGAATAATTGGGCGCCGGCGCTTGTTCAGAAGCCGATCGCATATTCGTGGTTGCCGACGAGAGTAGCTCGCGGGCCATCGGTGGTATCCAGAGCGGGCTGCGGCGCTACTCGAGCGCTTCCGCGTTCAAACGAGCGAGGAATCCTTTGCTCGGTAGCCTTGGGGGGGGGAGGGGGAGTGTCTGTCTGGTAGCGCCATGTCTGGTTCGTATGTTGAGGCGCACCGGTGGCCGCGAAGCCGCCAGGCGCGGTAGAGTTCCAGCGGGCGCTATTTCTGGGCATGGAGAACATGCGTCACTGCAGGGTATGCGCCGGGAGTTGCCACGCCGAGTAGAGGCCGTCCTAGTCAGTACCGTATGCGGCTTGAGGTGCTGTTCGTGGACCGCGGGGACGTGTCGCTGGTGCAGTACACGGACGTGATGGCTCTGGACGAGTCGCTGCTCGCCGAGCCCCCGCTCGCCGTGCCCGTCGACCTGGCGCTGGAGGCGGACGCGGCCGAGCCGCGTCGCGAGCCCGCCGACGCCTACATGGCCCTAGTCGGCAGGCCCGTCGTTGTCCACGTCGGTGCGTGCGTCGCTCGCCACTCTCCCCTCTCGAGACCTCCCTCCACCGCCGCTCTTTGCAGTGGCGTCCAGTCGCGACCCGTCCGATCGGCTGCACGGCTTCTACGCGATCGTACGCGACGGCACCGGAAGCAGCGTCGTCCTGAACAAGGTACGTAAGCCGTGAGGGCCGTCCTCCAGAGGCGACAGTGTCATTGCGTGCGACGTTGCAGCTGATGGTGGGCAGCGAGAGCCGCACGGCGCTGTCTCCGTTCACGACGCACGTGCCCGAGAAGCCCGTGTTCCCGCCGCAGCTGCAGGTGCTCAAGACGCGCTCGCGCAAGGAGAGGGCGCTGAGCGGCAAGAAGATGACTCCGTTCGGCATCAACGCGCAGGGACTCTCCGACTGGTCGGTCTGCTGGCGCGTCCCTCCCACTGGAGCTGCTGAGTGAGGGTCGCTGAGCTATGCAATACAACAGGTACCCGAACTACAACTACGGCGGGGAGGTGCCTGAGCACGACTGGAAGTTGTACTACGGGGACGCGGAGCTGGACCGTCTCCGCGAGTTCGTCCTCTACGAGTCGGAGGAGGACGAGGAGGAGGGCATGTACGACGCCCAGAAGGACTTCAGGGGGCGCGTCAGGCGCGGCTTCGACGACAAGTTCCACTTCGACAACCGCGGCTTCCTGCTCAGTGTGTCGTCTTCGCCACTCGTCTTTTGCCGCGCAGTGCCCCAGCGCCGCATTGGACGCGCTCTCCTTCTGTGCAGAGTGTCGCGACTGCAAGGGCTGGGGTCACGAGACGTCGTTGTGCCCCTCGCGAGCGGCCGAAGAGTGGGGTTGCTGGCCCCAAGACGCAGATGAGAAGCCCAAGAAGCTGACGGAGCCCGTCGCTTCGTCGACCCTCTTGGCGGCTGCCGGCGGAGCAAAGTCGATGCCGGAGGACGACAAAGCTGCCGGAGGCGTCGACGCGCACTCGTCGGAGTCGAAGCGGCCTGACACGCCCAAGAAGGAAGCAGCGGCCGAGAGAATAGAGCTGGGCGTCGGTCCTGTGGGCAATCAGCCGATCGTCTCGAGTGCCAGGGCGCGCGAACTGGCCAAGGTCGCGCGCGTTCGTCCTACCATTGTCCCCACTGTTCACAGCGCGTGTCACATTCTTAGCTGAACCTGGAGCACTTCGCTCCCAAGCAGACGAGCTTCTACGCGGAGCGCGAGATCAGCGGCCGAGTGCGTCTGCGTCGCACGGACCTGAGAGGCCAGACGAGCGCCGGTCTCTTCTACGCGCTCGTCGAGGACGAGACCACGCGCACGGCTCGCAACGCGCTCGGCAGCGTCAAGCCCGGTGTGGCCGTGCGCGCGCGCGTCAAGGGGACACGGAGCGACTCGAACTGGAGTGCTTGCTGCTTGTAGGCGCCGCGCCGCCGCCCACGGACGCGGAGGGCCGCCATCTGCTCGAGAGGGGAATGGCGCTCGTGCACCGCTACGTCGACTGCCACTACTACCGCGCGGAGCTCGTGCGCCGCCTCGCCGTCTCCTTGGAGCACAGGTCGGTCGGCCGGCCTGCCTGCCTGCCTGCCTGCCTGCCTGCCTGCCTGCCTGCCTTGCTGTCAGTGTCGTCCGTTGAACGGACGGAGTTGCAGTGAGTCGGCGCTGTCGCAGTCCATGACGATGGAAGCGCAGGAGGAGGTAGTGGTGCGCTTCACCGACTACGGTAACGAGACGAACGCCGCGGCCGGCGAGCTTCGCGTGCCCTCGTCCACGCTGCACGGAGCCTGCATCGGCGTCTGCAAACTGGCGGTGGGTCGGAGGGGCTACGTGCCCATACTTGGTCACATTTCTCGCCATTGTCTGTCGTCTACAGTACCCATTTCGTCTGTACGGCTTGGCGGCGGCCGGCGGCTCGACGGCCTTTACGACGGCGGCGAACGACGCGTTTGCGAATGTGACGGCAGAAGAGCTGCTGGAGGCGGACGTCCGCGAGCGCGACCCCCATGGCGTCTTCGAGCTCGAAGTCCGCTCGCAGCGAGACTGCGTCACGTGTAGCACACGGCACGACGCACTGAGAATCGTCGCTTTAGAACGTCAAGGTCCTCAAGAAGAGCGACTGCGCGATCGACTTGGCTCGCTGGCTCGTCGACAACGCGTTTGCAGTGCCAGTGGAGCGAGTGCGTCGGTTGCGCTGACGTCGCGACACCGTGGACCGAGAGTGGCCGGTGCGTGCGTTGCGCAGGCGCTGCCGCCGCGCGTGCGCTGGCCCGAGCAGCCGAGACTGGCGCTGGGCGGCTCCTGCGCCTTCCACTACCTGCTCGGCTGGTGCCTGGGGCCGTGCGTGGGCGGAGACGCGCTCGAGGCGGCCGAGTCGCTGCTCGCGACCAACGACCTGCCGCACATGGCCGTTGTGCCCGTCCAGGATGTCGCCAAGCTCCTCCAAGCACCTTCTTTCTCCCTTACACCTCGCGTTGTGGCCAAGCGACTCGACGCGTCCGTTGCAGCTGAACGACGGGGGCGGCACTGAGGGCTGGGTTTACGGCGACGACGAGCTGGAGAAGCTCGAGCAGGTGTCCGTCGGCGACGCCTGTCTCGTGAGGTTCGTCTGTCATTTGTACGATTTTTAAGTTGTCGGGCGAATCCATCCGACTTGGGTTTGTCTCTGCTTCAGCCGGCGCGCTCTTGACGACGGCCGAGGCGTCTATTGTCGAGCGACGGTGCTGCCGGCGAAAGAGGAGGCCGGAGATTCGAAGGAGAGACGGGACGCGCAGTGGCGCGTCGAATTCGTGGATTTCGGCGGTACGTGTAACGCTGAAACGCGATTGTGGCGACTTGGGAAGGATTCTGCCCCCCCCCCTGTCGTCGTCAGGCTCGAAGGTGTGCGACGGCGAGGAGCTGCGGGCGGTGCCGACGGGGCTGTGCCGTGCGGCGTACGAGACGCCGCCGCTGGCGGTGAAGCTGAACTGCGCCGACTACTGCTCTATCGGCGCCGATGGGCGCCAGATCGCGCGTCTGCTGCTCGCGCTCAATCGGCCCTCCAGTCCTGACGACGTCGTCGGACCACGTACGTGCGCCAGTACTTCCGCCAACCGGTACCCACCAGCGCCCCCCCCCCCCCTCCCTTCAGTGCAGCTGTCGTGTCGACTGACGCACTACGACGCGATCGCCGCCTGCTACCGACCCACGGGCGTCCAGGTGCAGCTGACCGACCGACAGATGCAGCTCGTCCGCTATCTGTCCAAGTACGCAGGCTCGGCCAATAAGTAAAAGTGGTTCAACGGTGTTTGAGGTAGACTGGTTAATTGGAGTGTTTCTCGCCCCATGTTTTCGTTGCGTCCAGACGCCTTCTCGGGTCCCGACTGCGCGGTGATCTGGTTCCGTTGTTAAAGTAAACTGTTCGTGCATGGTGCTGGATTCCGTCCGTTCGTTCGGTATAACTTCGTCGTTAGAGAGAAAGTGGGTGGAAGCACGTCTCACAGCGTGGATTTGGTAACAACAGCTAGAGAGAACCCGGCCGAATCACAAGGCAAGTGTTATACAACGTAGGCGCACCGAGATGCATAAAAGACGATGGAGGAAAACGGCGACTGCGGGCGCTGATTAACTGTAGGCAGGCTGTAGGTTCGGTCCTGTCCGCGACACGGCGTAGGTTGACTTGGTCTTCTCTTATTCTAGGCATTCTAAGGCCGAACTGACAGTCTGAGTTTGGTCGGTGGGGCGCAGTTCATTGAGCAGGCCGACTAGAGTTCGTCTAGTCGAGAGAAGAGTTGGTCGACCTCCTCGCGGGCAGTGGGCGCGTGCGCGTTCGACCGCTGCGAGTCGACGCCGGCTCGCCTGGGCGGCGAGGCGGCGACCGCTCGCTTCAACTCGTCCAGGTGCGCCTGGCCTCCCTCGACCGTCGGCTGTCCTTTGCGCCGAATACGGTAGTGCGTGGGCGGAGAGGCGGCGGCGCCGGTGGGCGTGGTCGTCGGGTTGCCGTTCTCGTCGCGTGTCGCCGTCTGCCGGGACCGCTGCGGCTCGGCGACGGGCGTGCGTCGCTTGCCGACGGGCGTGCGGCCGCGCTCGCGCTGCGGAAAGGCCGAGCCGCTCGCCAGCATGCTCATGAGGTTGTCCATGATGCCCTCCTGGTCCCCTTCTAGAAACGGCAAAGAGCCGTCTCTACGCGCGTCAAGGGGCGACGACCCACCCGCGGAAATGACGGCAGCCCTGCTCTTGCGCTGGCTCTTCTTCTCCTGCTGCTCGAGTCGTTGGCGCTCCTCCTTCTGGCGCCGCTTTTCCTCCAGCTCGCGCTCGCGTTGCAGGTCGCGTCGAGCTTTCTGCACGCCGATGATTCTCCGCCTAAGGGCGCCTAACGTTGGATCAGCCGCGCACCTCGTACTCCTCCTTGAAACTTTTCAAGTCGCCGAAGCAGTCCTCCAGCGTGTACTTCTTGGCGTCGAAGCAGTAGTACTTGGCGAAAGCCGTCCACGCCGACTGCATCTTCTTGTGAAGGCCTACGTACCGTACTCCGTACCGACATGCCGCAAGCGCCGAGCCAGACTGGACAGAGAGCGACGGACCTTTGAGTAGTTGCTTCTCTTCCTGCGCTCTGACTAGAAACGGAGCCATGACCTCGACGAACCTGTCGTTCTCTGCCTGAGTCTTGTACGTCTTGAGTTGAATGTCGAGCTGAAACAGGTGCGTGGACGAAGCAGTGGGCGGCTCGTACGGGGCAGCAGCTTGCTCGCCTTGTCGATGGACTTGGCCAGTTTGTCGAGGTTGGCCTGTAGAATGTCTGGGGAGACGGTGGCCGCCTTGGCTACGTGGGAGAAGTCGGCGCGCGTGAACGCCGCCTCCGAGCCGTCGCCCTTCTGCTCCATACGCTCGGCCAGGAAGTGGAGCAGCGTCAGCCGGTTCTCCGCGTCCTTCGTGTTCGACAGCTGCACAAGCATTCACTACCCCTTCCATTTCATCTGCTAGCTAGCTACTGCATGAGGAGACGAGAGAGTAGAGTGAGGAGGAGCTCGTGCCCACCTTGGTGAGGGACGCCAGCTCGAAGGCGAACGTGCCCTTGTGCGACTTGGTGGAGGAGAGCATGTAGTTGCCGCAGACCAGCACCAACTCCAGGAAGACACGGAAGCCCCGACTCGAGCGCACCTCCTCGCAGGCCGCCGTCACCGCCACCATCATCTGCACTACCGACACTCACGCGCTCCCTCGCAGTGTGCACCCGTGAAGACCGAACCGCACCGGCTTCAGGTCCGCCACGGTCTCTTCGAAGCGCAGCTTCAGTCCGATCGCGTCCAGCCGTTTGTCGAGCGCTTTGACGAGCGACAGCTAAATGACTCTCGTTGCTGTTCGGTCGAGTCGAGTGGAGGGGGGGGGGGGCGGAGTTCTCACGCTGTATAGCATCTGCTCGCCATCGGGCAGGTCGGCGACTGGTACGCCGCCGTCGTCGACGGCCTTGCGCAGCTTGTAGACCATCTCGACGGGCGGCAGGACGTCGACCAGTTTGTCGACAAGTCCCTCGGTCAGCACCTCCTCGTCCACCTCCAGAATGGAGCGCTTCCACTCGATCGGGTGCAGCTTCGAAGAGCTACGGAAAATCTCTGAAACGTCCACACAGCGACTGTGCGAGTTTTGGTGCCGAGGGAGGAGACAGAAGGGAAGAAACTGAGAGCGTAGCGACTCACCGATAGCTTGCATCGTTTTCGCGTCCTTAATCACTAGGGGTTCTCTCGTTCGTTTCTTCAGTTTGTCAGCCACGTCGCCGCCTTCTGTCGGCGCTTTCTGCGTCTTGGGAGCGGCCGAAGCGAACTTCACTTTGAGAGTGCTGTACAACGCCTCGTCGGCGACGCTTTCCTCTTCGATGACGCCCCAGAAGCTGTCCTCTTCCACCAGATTCGGCTTGATCTGAACACGGCAATGTACACGCTAGTCAATTCCCGCCCTTTCCACTTAACTGGCCCAATTAAACGGTCCGCAATTCCTCAGCAGGTTCCTTCGTGATTCCTCCACAAATTTGTTATTAAGCCGGTTCTAACTGCGATAGGAGCAATCATCCTACTATCAAGATACTTGCTAGCCTATAGGCTGCGTCGGATAAACCATAGCCGTTGTCGGCGATGGTGCCAAACGACACACGCCAAACGCCAACGTGTTTCCTCCACACTGGCACTGGCTGTCAGTTCCAAATAAGTTCCAGCCGAATCTACGCGCTAGAATCGCCACGATCGCTAGACGAGTTCAGTCAGTCTTCCGTGATACTGCCACACTCCTCGGGTTCATGGGTCGTGAAGCTCTCTTGGGCGCACGAGAGTGACGAGGGCGAGCAGAGCGCGGGCGTGCTGGCCGGCGCCGAGCCGCCCACCAGGGGAGACTGGGCGAAGAAGGAGGCGCGTCGCAGAGACGCCCAGCCGAAGAGGTCGCCCGCGACGTCGCTCAGGTCGTCGGCCAGGTCCGACAGCTCCGTCACCGCCTGCGCCAGTCGGCCCACTTCCGAACCGCCGCCGCCCTCTCCCTCCTCGTTCCCCGACTCGGCGCCCGCGGCGTACTTGGCGACGAACGAGGACACGGCCTTGGCCAACTCCGTCGTGGCCGTCTGGAAGCGCTCGGCCAGTTGCGGCAGCTTGTTCTCCATTTTCTCCATCGCGTTCACGGCCGTCGCCATCTCGTCCTCGGGCGTGTCGGCGGACAGCAGCTGGCGCACGTGGTCCGACAACTTGTATGTCTTCTGGTCCGGCGTCGACGCCTCCGCCTTGTTCTTCACCAGATTCGACGCGCTCGCGCCGGCCGATACGCCGTTGTCGGCAGGCGCCGCTTCATCCAGCATGTTCGGCGGCGCCGGCACGGCGGAGGGCTTGTACTGTGACGGTGCCGGGCTGTTGGCGCCCTTGGCTGCTCGTCGGCCTCGCTGAGCGTGGTGTGGCTCTGGCGCTTGGGTGCGTTGGTCGAGTTTCCCTTCGACTTGCTCGAGTCGTCGCCTGGTCTGCAGTAGCTCGGTCGAGAGCTGCTCGACGCGCTCCGCGAGGTAGCGGTGCTCGACGCGGCTGTGCCTCTGGAGGAGCTCGAGCTGGCGCTCTAGCTGGCGTTCGCGCGTGCCCTTGGCGCACTCGAGCGCGTTGACGGAGCACTCGAAGTCGTCGAGTCGTCGGCGCAGCTCGGCCAGCACGTCGCGCTGCGCCGTCTCGCCCACCGTCAGTCGACGCAGCTCCTTCTCGGCGTCCGCCCAGAAGGAGCGCCAGCGGAGACACTCGCTCCGCCACGACTCCTTCGTCGCGCGCTCCTCGGCCAGCTCTCGACTCGGCTCCTCCCCGCCGCCAACGGCTCCGCTGCTGCAGCCGTGTCGCTTCCCACTGGCCGCTCCGCGACCGCCACCGCCCACGCACTCGTCGTGCCGCTCCGACGCTGTGGCAGCGTCGCTGTGCCTCACCGGCCTTGACGACGTCCGATCCACTCTCTTCAGATATTGAAACATTTCAACATTTGGATGCGCCATTTTTAATCTGTTATTGCTTCCTAATTCTAGTGGGCACCCGTGGAAGATTCGTCAACTTTCAATTGGTGAAAAGATCCAAACAGTGCATACGTGTCCGTACCCCCTGCCAGTTGATCTTGCGCATGGGGCAGTCGGCTTTTCGTCGGACGCGGAGCTTCCGTTCCAGAAAGGCTGGCAGCAGATTCGGTGGACTTGTCGCCGCGAAGCCGCCGGGCGGAGGTGGGGGCGGCGGACCGTCGCCAGGTGGAGGCGGAGGGGGTGGCGGTGGAGGGGGGCCGCCGCCACCGGCCGCGAAGAACGGCGGTGGGGGTGGTGGAGGAGGAGGGGGAGGAGGCGGCCCTCCGCTTTTGTTCCCGAAGGAAGGCGGAGGGGGCGGTGGTGGTGGCGGGGGTGGCGGGGGTGGCGGCGGCGGCGGAGCCGTCACAGAGGCACTGTCGCCGGGCAGCGGCACCTTCTCTAAGGTGGGGGTGGGAGGCGGAATGGGCGCCGCCGGGTCGGCAATCTAAACTCAGGCGCCTAGATCAGCCGTGACGCGCGTATACCACAACGCTCACGTGTTTCCGCAAGGCCTCGATCTCGCGAGTGTCTTCGTGCACCTTCTGCTCGTAGAGGCCGAGACGCACTTCCGTCTCGTGTCGCGCGGCCGTCGACGCCTCCAGCTTCGCGCTCAGCTCCTTGGAGGAAGTGCTGCCGCTCGCCTGGGACAACATGTCGCTGTTGTCCTCTAGGTTTCCTAAGAGAGCGAATCGCGAATTCTTAGGGGCTCGTGGAACAGAGAGAAAGAAGTGTTGAGCCAACGCACGCAGTATCTCGTCCACGTCTAGCTTGATTCTGCGCGACACTCTGAAGTCGGGGTCGCAGCCGCCGCGGTGCAGGACGATTTGGCTGAGGCATTCGTCTATGAGTTTGTAGTAGGCGGGCCTGCAATGACGTCACTCGGTGGCGCTGGACCGTAACGGGCGCGCTCGATTGCCTGGCGAAGACGTCGTCGCGGACGAGGAGCAAATGCTGCAGTATGGAGAGGAGGTACTGCTCGGCGCGCGTGTTCGAGACGGACGCCTGGAGCAGCTCGAAGCACTCCTGCGTCGAGTCCAATTCAGCGCGCACGCCTGCAGACAGCAGGGACCGACTGGGTGCCGGACCCAGGTGTGCGCGCATTCGTCAGCCACCATGACGAACCGACCGTCGTATTTCGTCCAGAGGTCCTCGAGGTCGCCGTCTCGCGCGTCGAGAAAGACGCGCACTTGGATGCTGAGCTTCGCGTCCCGGCACTGCTCTGCAACCCCAAAGCGTGCGCGTTCTACCGCTCTACGACCCCTAGTGTTGTCCAAGCAAAGAGGTGGCACCCAGCTCGACGAGCACGTCCCGGAGGCCGGCTCTCATCAGCTCGGAGCGCAGATGGATGCGGAACTCAAAGTCGTCGGGGGGACAGACGATCGAGTTGACGAGGGACATGCAGGCGCCCTGCAGCGCCAGGTTCTCCCGCTGGTACAGGGCCAGGACGATCTGCGAGAACCGGCTGCTCGACACGTCCGTCTCGAACACCTCCGTGATGCTCGTCAGCAGCCGAGTGTGCCTGCAACGGATGGGCTAGAGTGCGTCGCGGCGACTGGCAAGGGAATCTAGAAGAAGAACGCACGGATTCTCGCCGTCAGTCGCCTCTTCAGGCAGGAGAGCGAGCGCGGCGAGCAGCTTCGCCGCCTCGGTCATAGCGGCCGGGTTGGCGACCCGGAGAGACTCGACGAGCGCGCGGAAGCTGTCCGCCTCCTTGAAGAAGGCCTTGATGCCCGGCATGTTGTTGAGAATGCGGCCCAAGCACTTGACGAGTTCCGTCTGGGCGCTCTTGCGCAGGTCGCCGCCCTGGCGCGGCTCCAGCCTGAAACGAGTGCACGACCTCTTGACCCGTTCGCTCCAGTGGGAGAGGGCAGGGGCTGGTGGTGCGTGCGTACTCGATGTCGACGGAGAGCTGGTGCAGGTGGCGCAGCAGGAGCCCCAGGCCGAGGGGACTGAACTGCGTGATCCAGCTGACCTTGCAGCTGCCCAGCTGCACGTGCAGCTTGGAGAGCGTGTCGCAGAAGGTCTGCAGGCCGAGGTCGGCGTAGGTGCCGCCGTTGAGGAAGCGGACGTAGTGTGCGGGCTCAAAGAGGCTGCCCTGCCGGCCCATCGTCTGCTTCATCGAGTCCAGGTGGAGGCTGTTGGCGATCAGCTCCCGCTTCTTCGCCTCGTCGAACTCGCGCATCGGCGCCTTCGCCGCCTCGGGAAGGTTCATCTCGTCCTGAAAGCGCTGTCAACACAGTACCCCAGCCCCCTCCCCCATAAAAAAAAAAACGGACGAGCATCCGTTCGAAGTAGGCGTCCAACTCCTTGAGCGTCATGGTCGCCGCCCAGTCCATTTCGACGCCCTTCTGCACGCCCGATATTCCTCCAGCCGCCCCCGACGCGTACGGGCCGGCAGACCGGGGCGTCGCGTCGGCGTCCTAGAGGGCCGACAAACGCGTGTCGGCACTCGCGCGCCTATGAAGCGGCCGCTGGTAGCGAACCCGAGCTAAGGGCCGGACGTCGGCAGCACGCCCACTGGAGTGGGCATCGGCCGAGGAGCTCGGCAGAGCCTTGGGCCTCTCTTTGTCCTTGTAGCGAGGCCCGCGCAGCGAGTCGGTCAGCTGCGAAAACTAGACAACAGAGCGGCGCAGTTTTTCCAAACAGGGCCGCGCCAACTTCCAGGCAACGAAACTGACCAAATTCTTCGACTTTTCCTTGTCGCCGTTCGACATGGCGCCGCCAGTGCGAGATGGTCAGTCGTCGTCACGGCAAAAGAGGACGCCGCATCGCTTGCAAGCGCATTCAGCGGCGCTGCCAAATTCGGTTCCAGTGGTGGTAGGTGCGTGGAGTGTGGCGTCGCTGGACGATACACAGATTACAAAAGAATGCGCTGTGGGCGGGAGGGGCGCCTCCTACACGCGGCAATGGCAGCGCAGCTACGAAACGAGACAGGCGCCGGCGCCGAGCGACTTGTCTTTCGGCAGCTTGAAACGTTATTCACTACCTACAGTATGCTCAGCAAATTGCTCTGCCCGTTGCATAGCGCATGACACGCCGCGTGCTTGCTAAGCGCGTCTGCGTTCAACCAAGCCTGTTTAGACATTTTGGTCTAAGACGGGAAATAGTGGAAACACCTGCTGGCGTCGAATTGCTATGCTGCTCACCAACAGCGGTATTTTAAGAGCGGTCGCCCGTCCACTTGACCGGAAAATATCGGGCGGGCGTCTAGTCCTCGACCGTTTGGAAAAAAATCGTATTTTAAGACCGGTCGAGTGGTCGGGCGGCGGTCGGCGACCGGTAAAAAATCGGTCGTGCTCTTTGCTCGACCACCAGTGCAAAAAATGCGAAAAAATGGCGGATTTTGTCAGTACTTCCGAGAGCAGCGGCGACGAGGACGACTGGGAGAATCGACATCGACATCTGCGAGATCCCTTAGCGACAGTTCAGCAGCCAGGGTTGCATAAAAAATTTCAGTTTTTTTTATAAACATTTATTTTTTTGTAACTTTTTTAATTTGTATTGATTTGTATTGTAAATTTGTAACTTTTTATTTTAAGGAAAAGCGCGATTGACGGCTGCTGCACTTGCGCATCTGTTGCTGCAGCCTGCTTCACCCACTGGTTGAACAATGGCATGACAACACGTTGTCCACGACAAGAGTATGAGTAGAATGGTGGGCACTGTTTGCAATCGTGATGCGATGGCGCACTGTGAGTGATGCAATTGTGTGATCATGCGCGCACATTGATTTAGCCGTGTGATTTGCAAGAACAACGACATCGTCAACATAAAATTATTCACATATTCAGTCACAGCACATATCGTAAACACAAACCAAATCAAATTGATCAACTCTCCATTTATTCCTTCAATATCGTCATCTGCGTGTTGGCCCGCGCTGCCACGTGTTCTTCCTGGCCTGTCGAGCGTTCGTCTCGTTCGGAATCGGGCGAGAACTTGGCGTCGATCGGCTCTCACGTTTCATTTCGCCATCGATTTGCCAACGTAGCTGAGGAATTTTAGCGGATAAAGACCCAGTTCGTCTCCGCGAGCACCAGCGCCGCCCACGAGACCTTCATACAGTGCGAAAAATTTGTCGACAACGACATCTTCCATATTTGTTTAATCAGGAACTTTGCGACGGTACGAATTTAACGTGGTCTCTTTTGAGCGCTCCCTCAGCGCATAGCGACCGGTCGGGCGGGTGTTCTGAAATACGCTTCCGCACTCGCCCGCCCGCCCGGTCGCGGACGACCGGTCGGCGACCGGTGGGCGGACGCCCGCTCTTAAAATACCGCTGCAAAACGCAATGAAGGAAAATTGACAACTATTCCCATCCCACTCGAAGTTGACGGACACACCGCATTATCAACGCCTAACAAACGTCCGCCCGCCGCTAGGCTTTTTGTTAAAATTCGACCAATGTTTTGAGAACACGATGTCCCCACAGACGAAAGGCAAGAGACGCCGACCTAGACGACCACTCACATAGGTTCTCGGTACACAATTCATGGACTTCGTATAGTAAAATTGTTACGATCGTTGCGCGCATAGGGCCGGACGCATAAGATTACTTACTGTCGACGCTTCTTCAAGTTAGTCAAATATATCAGTGGTCGCTGTATTCATACATAAATTGTACAAGTGCATGTACAAGTAAAATGCCCATGATTGTGCACGCTCTTTGGCGTCGCTCTTACTGCACGCATCTGAAAAGGGTGTCGGACGTTCTCGCAAGCGGGCAAACCGAAGGAAGCTGTCGTATTCAAGTATTCATTCATTCGGCGCGGGTCGTATAAGGAGTGCAGGTGGAAATTAGCAAGCGTTTAGGGATGGGTAAGCCAAGTAGAGAAGAGGGGACGCAAACTGATCTTTGTCAAAGTCACGGACCGACGTTCCGGAAGCGAACGACGCGACGTCATGCAAGTGCTCACCACCAAAGATATGCTAGGGTTCGTACTGTAACGCGTTGATGATGCATGGGTGGGGGAAGTGTCGCCGACGATGTTCTAGTTTTGTTCGGGAAGATGGGAATTTGTTTTGTGTGTCGGTGTTCAGACTTGTGTATCGGCTGTGTGTTTGCGTGCACGTTCCGCTTGTGCAGGGAGCCGTTGCCGATCGGCAGCGCGGTCGACGTCGTGGGGAGGCTGGCGAGCAGCCCGGGCCCGAAGCAGCCCGTCGAACTGGTCGCCGACTCGCTGACCGTCTTTGCCAATCGATTCACGGTTGGTGCGCTATTCGCGCTGAGAACCGAGCTTCGCATACGAGTGTTTAGCATTTCCTCTCGGAGCAAGTCTCGACTGCGAACTTGAGGGACGAGCTGGAGTCGAGGCCTGCCAACCCCGCTTTCGCCGCCATGCTGCGACTGCGCGCCGGCCTGAAGAACGCCATGCGCAGCTTTCTCCAAGTGGGCAGAGAGCGAACGAAGATCGTGTGACACGAGCGGTGAGCTGAGGGCGTCTGCGGTCAGGAGGAGGACATGGTCGAGGTGGACACGCCCCTGCTGACGTCCAACGACTGCGAGGGCGCCGGACAAACGTTCTCCGTGGTCGGCGACTCGGCGACTGCCGGCGTGCGTTGCGCCGCATCGTATTTACTCGGCGAGGTTGTTTCGGCAAACGACTCCGCTTTCAGCAGACTGCCGACGCTGCGGGTGACACTGCTGACGACGACCAGGGACCCTTCTTTGGAAAAGACGTCTATTTGACCGTCTCGTCCCAACTGCACCTCGAGGCGATCGCAACGTAGGACGCGTTGGCAAATGCTCAAGGTCGCTTTTTGGGCTCGGACGGTATTCTCGCCAGGCAGCGGTCTGCCGGGCGCTTTCACTCTGTCGCCGTGCTTTCGGGCCGAGCGCTCTGGTCTGAAGCGCCACCTGGCCGAGTTCTACATGCTCGAGGTCGAGAAGGCCTTCGTCGACCGCCTCGAGCAGATCACCGACGTACTCGTCGCGTCCTCGGCCCAGAGCTGCGCGTATCGTTCTGTCAGCCCGTTCAGCTGGCGCAGAGACTGGTGCTGCACTGCGCCCACCATCTGGTCGACAAGTGCGCACACGCGATCGAGTCCTCCTCTCCGCTGCTCTCTGACGGTCTAACCGCCGTCGAGGTGCGCTCGTCAGGACATCGTGGTCATACGGAGGCGAGCGGCGGCGTCCTCGTGCCTCCAGTCTCGCGTGTCGGCGCTGGACGGCGGCGGTTCGACTTTCCCTGTCGTGAGCTTCGCCGAAGCGCTGGAGCTGCTCCGCTCCGCCGGTCGGCTCGTCGACGAGCGGCGGGCGCTGTCCTTTGCCGAGGAGTTGGAGGTCGTGCGCCACTGCGGAGCGCGGCCCGTCTTCGTCGTCAACTTTCCCGCCCGTCTCAAACCGTTCTACATGAGGAGGGCGCCTGACGACCACTCTCAGGTTAGAAGCGCACCCTCGTCGTCGCCCACGGTAGGCGCAGTCAGTCGCGTGGCGTGGCGTCGCAGGCGGCCTGCTTCGACCTGCTACTGCCCAGCGTCGGAGAGGTGGCAGGCGGCAGTCTGAGGGAGGGCGATTACGACACGCTGCAAGAGCGACTCGCCTCCATCGGCCTGCAGGACACACTACACTGGTCAGCGGGACTGGGAGCACAGCAGGACTGGCGAGTGGCCCTCTCGCGACTCGCAATACAGGTACCTCAAACTACGCCAGTGCGGCCAGCCGCCGTTGGGCGGCTTCGGTGTGGGATTCGACCGTCTGCTCCTCTTTCTGCTGGGTGTCAAGAGAATCCAGGAAGTTGTGCCTTTTCCACGCTGTTACAAACGCTGCCAATTGTGACGTGTGCGTCCAACGTTGCGCTGCCAAGACCGAACACGTTTCCATAATACCACAACAAATACAGCGTACATCGCGGAACGGGTGGCATGGGGCAGCAACGGACGATTTAGCCGCTCGACAAAGCCAAGGCGCGACCATAGCCAGCGCAAGAGGCGCGAACGACTTCACACCACCGCCTAATAGTCCAACGCCTCACGCACGGGCGGTGGTTGTCCACGGTTAGTGGCTGGTCACTGTACGCGCGGCGTCGAACCGGGCAGACCGCATCGGAAGCGTACGTAGCACGATTCACAAACAAGCAAGGCAACAAGGCTCAGAGCATCGAATCTTTACATCGACCAAGCTTGGGATTCACATTCACGGCGCTGCCCCCACCCCGCCCTATATTCTCGGTTGGGTGCGTGTGACGTCGGCCGGTGGAAGGGTGTCAGTTCAGTGTTGCTGCCGACTGGTGGAGGGCTTGGGCGAGGGGGTGGGGGAGTTGGACTTCTTGGGGTCGTCGGGAATGGAGACGCGTACAGGCTCGAGGGAGAGCGTCATGAAGTGGCGCTGGTACTGCTTGGACTGGCGGAACTGGCCGTCCGTGCCGTGCAGGCGGTCGAGCACGCCCAGCACGCCGAAGTTCTGGTTGAACCTGCCAGCGCCGAGCCAAGTAGTCAGTCACGGGCGTCGTGACAGCCCCACTGACCGCAGGTGGTGGAAGTCGTGCGCCTCTGGCGAGGGCAAGAAGGGCACGTGGTAGCCGCAGTGGCTGACGATGGTGCTGAAGATGGCGATGGCGAGCCACAGCCAGATGGTGGCCACGTGACTGCCGCACAGGAGCGGGCCCAGCGTCAGCGGCAGCATGTTGGCCACGACGTGCTCCACAGGGTGCGCGTACACCGAGATGAGCGCTGCAGGCAGCGCGGCCTCGTCTAGGGTGCCTGCCGCCCATGGCTGTCTGCGCTCCACGACTCACCGATGGGCGCCGTCCACTCGTGGTGCATCTTGTGCACGGACTTGTAGAGGGCGGGCTGGTGGACAAGGCGGTGGGCGTAGTAGAAGCCCACCTCCTCCATGCAGACGAAGACGACCATCTCGAGGAGGGCGCGCTGGAAGGTGGGTAGCTGGGAGCCGAGACTGCAGCCGCGCCAGCGCATCAGCTCGTAGACGACATGGTTGAACGGCAGGCCCACGACGACGTGGTTGAACGCGACGCGCGCCACCGCGTGACGAACTTCAGCGCCGCTCGCCTGCAACGGAAAGGGAACGAAGACTGTGCCAGTCCTGTCGCCGATGCGGGCGCCTCGACTTGCTGCTCGGGCTGAATCTTGTAGCGCTTAAAGCAGTCGGCGTCGAGCCAGTCGACGAAGAGGAAGGCGAAGGACCAGGCCCAGTAGACGACTTGGATCACGGCCCACGAGCCCCACACGCCGATCACATAGTCGTTGTCGCCCAGTGCGTAGCGCACGAACAGCCAGGACTTCTCCCAGAAGTCGCCCGAGGCGCCCCAGAACTCCTGGGCGTGCCTGTGCAGCGCGCAGCACTGTTAGGCGCGCACGAGCTTCGAGTGCGTTTCGCTCTCGCCCACCAGGTCACGGTGTTGCTCAGCGCAATGAGACAGACGGCGGCGCTGGCGAAGATGAAGACGAGTGTCTTCAACGAATCCACAAGCCGTCGACGCCGCCGCCCGGTCGCCGTCCTCACCCCCGCCGCTGCCGAAGCAGTCGGCGCTGCCTCCTCTCCTCCAGCTGGGGGCGTCGTCAAGGCCATCTTGCTCGTTGTGAGAGGCGCTGATGTGTGTCGGTCGGTGCGCTTGCACTAAGTCGGCGGACGGAACTTGCGCCTCACATGGCCGTGCCGGCTGTCACGTGGCCTACTTCGTACAAACACCAACAACGCTAAGGGAGCGGCGCATCGCACTCGTTACGCACACAGCCGCACAGCGCCGTTGGCTGACTGCCACCGCTCACTCGGGTCGGCACAATGGTGACAGCGTATGTACAACGGCTGCTGCTAAGGACGCCTACGACAGCATTGAATACGCTTTGGTTTGCTTGTCCCGAAAGCGCTATAGTAACGCAGGGATGGATGCTTCTTAGGCTGGGTTTTCTATCAGAGCGGAGAAATGGCACTTGCTCTGTCGCTAAATCTCCTTGCATGGGTTTTACACAGAACCGTTGTAGTGGCAATTGTACGGGGTGCTGTGGAATAACCTATGGTAATGTGGGAATACGCATTGTACCCAAATAAGATAGAGTGGATTGCAGTTTCACGTACAACAGCGTCCACGCTCCGTTCGAAAAGGCGGCTATAGTTTCGTTGTACAAAGAAGAACGGTGTTGCGTCCGTTCCGCGAGAACGAGATTCGCTCCGTGGACGAAGGTGAGCAGCAGCGGGATGAGATGAGCCACCCGGCGCTCGAGGCCGCATCTGTGGCCACGTACATCGAAGATTACTGGGACGCGATTGAAGGCACCTCGAATGGCCTGCAAGGAAATGTGTCGCTCGTTCGCGACGACGACATTCGATTTCGAAGTGGGCACGATCACGCTTGGCGGTGTCTACGATGTCCGTTCGTGAGTCCGCCTCACTTTAGGCATCATGACGCGACTTGAGGAACTTCGGGACGATTTGACGGAAACGACCAGTGGCGTAGAGCCGGCAGCAGCTGAACTGGAACGCTTACTCTTCGACTGTCAGTGTGTCGGCGACAGCAAGCTCGAGCGTCTCGGCGAGATCGCCGACGGCCTGGAACGCAAGAGGGACCAGCTCGTGGCCGACGCGAAATCCTGTGGTTTGTCCGCACTTGTACATCGATTTCGTTCTTAGTCTGCTGTACACGGTGACGTGGTGGTACCCACGGCCCACGCAACTTGAGGGCTGGTCGTCGCGGATGGCGCCAGCAAGTCTGGAAATGTGCAGCCGGGAAGTAAACGTCGACGTTTGCCGATGGCGTCGGTCGCCGTAGCGGCGGAGGCGGCGTGCGGAGCGCCGGACGTGAGCGGTCCGGCGGCCGCGGCCGGCGGCTCGACGAAGCGACGGAGGCGCAAGAAGGAGATGGCCGACTTCGTCGTCGGCGCCGCCACCGACCAACTCCACCAGACCGTCTATCACGCCGTCGGCGGAGCTTCGCCCAAGCGTCCCATGTCGCCTGCCCCTGTCGGAGCCGACGCCGCTTTGACGACGCTCGCACCGACCGCCGCCAAGTCGGCGCCGGCTGGAGGCCGCATCGCCTCTCCGCTGCCAAGCCAATCACAGCGGTCGGCGGCAGGAGCCGCAGCTTCGGCGCCGGCACCGACGAGTAAAGTGAAGAGAGCGTCGTCGTCGGCGAGCCAGTCGGCGTCGGCCAAAGTGGGCGGCAAGCGAGGGAAACGCGGCGCGCCCGTGGGCGGTGGCAAGAGGAAGCCGTTCGACATTCCCCCAGAGCCGGACGAGCCTCTCTACTGCGTCTGTCAGCAGGCAAGCGCGCGCGCGCCATGCACACCCTGAGCCAGCACAGCAGTAGGTGGACAGTGGTGAGGGCCACGCGTGGCGCTTCAGGTCAGCTACGGCGAGATGATCGGCTGCGACAACGACGACTGCGCCTTCGAGTGGTTCCACTTCGGCTGCGTCAACCTGACGACCAAGCCCAAGGGCCGCTGGTTCTGCTTCGACTGTCGTGGAGACCGGCCTACTGTGCTCAAGAAGTGATCACCGTCTACGGCGTCTCTACTGTGCCCGCCCGCCGCCTCTGTACAGACGAGTGTGTTCGCGCGAGGCGCGCGTCCGCACGTTTCCCACGCTCGCGTCACGACTGCTTGTGATCGCTGGTCCGAGAGAGGGAGAGTAAAACTGTTTTCCGCTCGGCCGCTCCCTTCCAATGCCGCCGGCCGGCGCTACTTCGCAGTTTTTTGCTCGGCCTACTTGACAGCAGTGACAGTTGGGCAGGCGGGAGCCTCAATGGAGCCGGCGACGGACACGCGCTACCGCGCCAGCGACGGTGTGTTGATTCGTGCGTGTGGCTGATCAGGCGGAGGAGCTGGTGACGTCATCTTGCAGGCAATGTCTACATCGCGGCCAGCCAACGGGCGGACGGCTCGTGGCGGAAGGAGCGACGCGTCAAGGCCGGTTACGTTCCTCAAGAGGAAGTGCCCAAGTGCGTCGTGTTGTTCTTTCAACTTTCAGCGTGGGCGCAGTCCTAGCCCCAACCTAGGTACGAGTCGAAGGGTGCGCGTATAGCGCGCTCGGTGCCCACGCACCCGATCGGCCTGAGCGCCGAGCAGATCGCGGTTCACCAGGCGTCGAAGCTCGCTGTCGACAACCCGGATTTCGTCACCCCCGCTGACCGTGTTTCCTTGCCGCCTCCTGCCGACACGACGGCCTCCTCCAAAAAGAAGAAGAAGAAGAAAAAGGCGGCCGCCGGCACGAAGAACGTCTTCGAACTGGAAATGCCGTCCTTTGCTCCGACGGCGGCGGGCGAGCAGACGTCGGCGGCGTCGTCTGCGGTCGTCGACAGCAGCGCCCCGTCCGCGGAGGAGACGGGCGAGGCTGTGCGACTGCGCCGGCAGCTCAGGGCCGTCCAGAAGAAGCTGGCGGAGATCGCGAGGCTCGAGGAGCGCATCAGTTCCGGACAACTCGCCAACCCCGAACAGACGCAGCTCGACAAGGTGGCGGGCAAGGAAGAATTGTCGGACACGCTCAATCGACTAGAGGGCCAGCTCCTCGCTCTTTCCCTATAACCAATCGACGCCTACTAACGATAGCCGCAACCTTCTTTTACGATAGCGCCCGCCCGTTTTAGCCTCGTGCTGTTCTTGAATTGTTTTATTGTACTTGCGAAAACGGCTGCCGACAACACATGTTGGTTGTGACGCGCTTCCGTCTGCTTGTGTGTGCTTCTATTGCGGAACACGACCAATACACAACGGACGAGAGTTTCCCGGCTGCAAACCCAATATTCCGTCCACAAAGCGCATGCGTATATGAGTGACAAGTATTCAAATTTCGTTACTCCCTGAGAACGATATGCACATTGAGTTATTCACGTGGTCGTGCTGAAGACCATTGCACTGAAACAGTGGCCCACTTTTATGCTCGTGCAGCCAAACATTCGCAGACTACTCATTGAAGACTACTCGTCCACTCTTGACCATATTTTTCCCTCCTTCCTCTACTGGATTCATACAGCAACATCAAACAAATCGTACTTCACTCGAGTCGGGTGAGGCCTATGTTGTCACTTGCCCTCGCCCTAGTCGTTGCAAATGTAGCACTCTTTGTCAAACCGTCTTGCGCAGCTACAACTCCTCTGCATGTGCGCTCAGTTCATCACCATCAGTTGCAGACAAGTACATGCAAATCAGGAAATCAACATGCCGTACCTACTAACTTGCTTCTTTGCTGTAGATCGCGGTCACCATGTTGCAGTTGACATGGAATTCTTTGACCGAGTCAAAAGACAGGGCGCTCTAGTCACCGCACTCTCTTTGTAATTGGAGTAACTAACTGCTAAACAGCTAAAGGATAAGGAAGAGGAAGAAAGCGAAACGTCAAGAAGGATGGCCGAAGATGGTGGTAGGGACGAGGACGTCTCGAGCTGCAGCTCGACTTCCTGCCGGCTCGCCGTCACTCCGCCCATGCCGACGTCGCCCTACCGCCACACGGACGGCTTTCGGCGCTGCAGACGCCAAGGCTGCAACGCCGCCACGCCCGCCTTCGACGCCGCTGACGACGAGGAGACGGTGGTCGTTGAAGTGGGCTCGAAACTGGTGCAGCTCGCTCCCGGCGCCGAGCTGGCGCGGATGCGTGCCGCCTGCCAGTCGCCGCCCACGTCGTTCGTGGTCGAGCAGGCGGACGGCAGCCTCTACGCGCCCTCGTGGCTCAACTGCGCCCTCAACGCCGACATTCCCACGCAGCCGATGCGCCTCGAACTGCCGCGCCCCAACGCCGGCACGCCGCTCGAAGACGCCGACGAGCGGTCCGCCTCCGCCGGCCTGGCCACCCAGATGGTGGAGCGCGACGACCTCCGCCACGAGACGCGACCCACGGATCGGCTGACGGACATGCGCCGCTTCCGCGGCCTTATGACGCGCAGAACGGCCGAGGCGGTCCTCTCGGCGCCCGGCGACTTCCTCCTCTACCACGCGCTGCCGTCGGCGCCGAGGACGAGCGACGAGGCGAGCGCGAGCGGCGACGACTCGCAGGAAGACGACTTTCTCGACCTTGGTAGCCGGCCGGCGGACGCGCTCGCGCCTCCCTTGAAGGTCGCCTACCGGAGCAAGGCGCGGCCCAGACGCTGCTTCCACATGGCCGTCCGCATGACGCGCGCCCGGCCAGGCACGCCGTCGCGCTTCTACGTCGACACGTCGGGCGCCTGCGAGGTGGCCGCCTTCGAGCGACTGGCCGAGCTCGTGCGCCACCACGAACGCCACGGCTTCGTCCGCCGCCGACCGCGAGCCGGCGCCGCCGACGCCGACTCGCGACACTGCTGCGACGCCCACCGCCGACAACTCGCCCTCCGCCACCGCTAGGAACCACCGCCGCGACTCGCCTGCCCGAGCGATCTGACACTGCTGAGCCGCGATCGAGTCTCACTTGCTTGTGCGTCACTTGCGAGCGTGCGCGCACGGACGCGACACCGCCCTCGGTGATGAACGGTGCCGCCCAATCCATTGCATTGTTGGATGTCATTATTCACACCTTTGGGTGAGGGGGCTAAACGTCGCTTGCAGTGGCGTCTGACTCACATAACGAATTCACTTCACACCACAACGCCTAAGCTTAGACGAAATGTATGTGACATCAAAATGTTAACCTTTAGAGCATAAAAGACTATAAATCACGTCCGTCATTGACCGTTCAATCCCCCGCGGACTCCGCGAATGGCGACTTTACCATAACGATGGACTGAACATGCCAAATCTTCCATCTCATCGACTACAAGGGAAATGAATGCGCTATGAAAAGGATGAAAAGGACCGGTACGGTGTGCGGTGTACGGTGTGCGGTGTACGGTGTGCGCTACATTGTGCAGGGCAATCACTACGCATCGCATCGGAGATACATCTAGTAGTCGCTGCACTTTGTAACTGCGACATGACGTAACTTGGGTTCCTTAAGGCTAGACTGTAAGTCTCCTGCAAAGGTGTCGCCTGGCCTGTGGGAACGCGCGCGTATACCTTGTACCAATCTCCTGCGGCGCGTACGCACTATACTTGTGTGCTCGTACATACGTGCTCGTGTACACGTGGTTCACTGAATTTTTCTGCTTGTGAAAATGCAAGTGTTGTTCGACAAATCAAAACAAATAAGTAAATAAATACTGTGTACTCGATAGACTGCAGGTCTTGTGGTGTTGTGTTGAGAGTTGAATGTGCAAAAACTTGCTGAGCAAGATAAAACAAAACTAACATATTTGCAAGTAAATTTTGCATACATGGTATGCAGAAGTAATTTTAAAGATATGCAAATTAGGGCGAAGTACTGCGTCTAGTACTGTACTTTCAAACTGTGGCATTGCACAGTATTTTTGTAGCGGTGGTGTCGGTGTAAGTACCGGTATGGGGGAGAACTTGCGAGCTTCTCAGCGAGGCGGTGGCGACTCGGACGAATCGCTGCTCGATTACGTCACCGATGGAGTGGTGAGCATTGTGGAGGGCGCGCCCGGCGGCTTTCCGCTCGAGCGGCTCGCCGCCGCCTTTCGGTCGGTTCGGTTGGCGTGTCGGTCGTGGCTTGGCGTCGTGCACCGCGTCGTCGCTGTGGGCGCTGTCGTTCAGGAACAAGATGACCATGGACCTGCCGGTGCGCTTCTTCGGCTGCGTCGACCTGGCGCAGCTGCTCGACACGAGAATGGCGCGCGCCGTGAGCGTCGTCTCTCGGGCGAGGGCGCGCGAACTGGTCCGTCGCTCTGCCCGCCCCTTTCCATCCTCGTCCGTCGGCTGACAATTTGCTTGTGGTCGCCCTCTCTCAGACGGGCGAGAAGGCAGCGGATGCGGGCGGTCGAGGCGCATTCGGCTTCTTCCGGCCCGCAGGCCCGCTGTCCGAGGCCGACCGAGTGGTGCTGCTGACGAGCGCGTCCCAGAGAGAGCGGCGGCCCAAGACCGCGTCGGCGCTCGTCCTCGTCGATCCTTCCCACCGTCTCGCGCCGGCGGCTGCGCAGCCGTCTCCGCTGCCCGGCGTCCGGCTGTCCTCCTCAGGCGGGCCGTCACCGTCTTCCTTCCGCGTCGCCAGCCCCGCCAGAGGCTCCTGCGCGCCTCCTGCGCTGCCGGTTCGTTGCTTCCCTCTTGAGTGGCCGACTGACGTTTGGGAACGTTGAGTCGAGCGAGATGACTTCCTTAATGCAGCAGACGCCTTCTTCACTGGCCTCTCCTCGCTCCGAGTCGGTGTCGTCGTCGACTGGGGCGCGGGCGCCGCGCGCGTCCGACGACTCGGACGCGTTGATGGTGGAGTTTGTGCGGGCGCTGCTGCGCGCATTCCCAGGCGGAGCAGCAGTTGGCGAACTTGCATGTGCGTGCGTGCGCGCTGTTGCCTTCTCCTCGCTTCGCTTGCGTGCTGCCGCGCTCCTGAAGCGTGCAGCCGTCTGACTGGCTGTCTGGCCAGTGGGGGCAGCGTTAGTAGGCGGCGTTTGCGTTGCAGACGCGATGCAGCAGCTCCAGGACAACGATTTTGCGTGGCTGGCCGACTTGCGGTCGAGGTGCGCGGCGGCAGGGGCCGGCGCTGAGAGGTCGGAGCTGGTGAAGGGACTGCTGCGGCGACTGGGCCCGGGCGCCGTCGACTGCCGCGTCGTCGACCTGCTCGTCGACGACGTCCACGACACCGTCGAACTCTTCCGCCTCGCCGGTGCTCGCGCCCTGCCCCTCGGCTGCCTACGCCGGCCGTCTCTGTGCCGGCTGCCACTGCCCTACTCCTCGTCTAGTCGCGCGGCGCCCACTAGCAGCGACCCATTCATTGCCTTGCAGAGTTCTCGAACAGCGCCTGGCGCGGGGACGCGGTCTTTCCTCTTGACGAGCAGACGCTGAAGAGATGCGTTCTACAGACGCTCGACTCGTGGAAGCGCCGTCTGGTCGCGCCCAGGCGACCGCTGGCTGCTGCGGCTGTCCCCGACTCGGCCGTCGTCGCCAGCAGCGTCGCGCGCGGAGCTGCGGCGAGCGGCGGCGGAGGCGGCGGCCCGCTTGGGTCGTCCTATGGGCCAGCAGTTCGCTCGCCACCGTTGGAGCAGCAGACGTCACTGGCGTCACGCGGCTCGGCCCAGGTCGTCGTCGTGCCGATCCTGGAGAGCTAGGCCTTGGCTTGAGTCCCTTGGTCCTTGCAGACGACGAGGGCGACGACGACGACGGCGCGACTGACGGGCAGAGGCAGTGAGGAGTCGCGTGAGGCGGCGGTCGCAGCGGCCCGCGGCCGTGCCACGCGTGCCGCCTGCTCGCCGACGACGCTGCCCACCGAGCTCGTGCCCAGACAGAGCGCCGTCAGCTGGCGAGCTGCCGGCGCCGCCGCGTCAATGCCGACGTCTCAGCCGCCGCGAGCTGTCCTCAGACGACGCCTGGGTCAGCTGCAGAACGAAGACGCGAATCGGCGGCGCAGTTTCGCCGGCCAGGCGGCTGCGAGGACGTCGGCCATCCAAAAGAGAGTCGGTTCTGCTCGACCAGCCGCTTTCGCTGCACCGAGGGCGCTGCTTTCAGGTGAACTTCATAGTGAAGTCGATTGTCAGCGAGCGCCGCGGCTTCTTCCTCGAGGACATTCCTCCGATTGTGGCGGTTGGTGTGGCGTGCTTGGGCCGCGTGGAGCGGCGGTCTTCAACAGCGACCGCTTCCGCGCACAGGCGCACGCGAAGCGTCACTCGGTGGCGACGGGCGAGACCGTCGCCGCCTCCGACTTCGGCCAGCTCTCGTACCAGCTGGTAGAGCGCAAGATCAACGCCTCCCAGTCGCTCTTCCAGGTGCTCGTCCAGTGCGTGCACGCTCGCTGCTGGCCGTCCGTGTGGGGACTGGTCGTCCGCGCTGCAGGTGGACCGTCAGAAGCGCTACGACCCTCAGCGAAAGCTGTTCGACGAGCAGTGCTGGCGCGTCCAGCGTCGCCGCGCCGCGCCCCCGCCCTCCTCTCCAGCGCGCCCACCCCAACAAGACGCCGGCGGCCTTGGAGAGGGCGTCGACCGCCTCCTGCGTCTCCACTGATACCCCCGTGTTTGATTGCCCGCTCGCTCCCGCTCAGTCAGTCAGGTCAGGGGGCCAACTATGCAATTTTTGGTGTTGCGCGCACTTTGTATTGAATGTGAGCTGATTCGAAGGTCGATACGCATTTGGCACGATTCAACAATTGTTAGCTAACGTCGTTTTTCTTCGCTTTGTGTCGATTCTTGCGTGGCGTAGGTGACAGCGAGCGAAGGGTTGGAGGTTCGGTTTTGACAAAGGAAGCTCTCACCCTCTCCCTCACTCGCTAGTCTCGACACGTGGTTCTAAACCTCGAGGCACGTGCATACCTAGTACGTACACATGTTACTGACTTCTGTCGTTTCGCTCTGCACGCAGCGCTTTGGAGAAAGTCTTGCGTTTTCTTTGACACACTTGCCGCCATATATACCGTAAACCCTGTAATTAGCCCCCCCCCCCTATAATAATACACCCTCCCAAGACCACTGAGTTAATAAGCCCCCCCCCCCCTATAATTACGCCCCCTCCCTAAATGGACCATCATCTGAAAGGCGGTATTTGCCCTGTCTGGCCGTATGGATGGTCGCGTATGTGTATGTATGTACATGTATGTGCACGTGAGCGTGTGTTAGAGTGCACCAACGTGTCTGCACAGCGCCTTTTTCCCTTAAAAATCGCCTCCACGCGCTTTTTTGCCCACACATCTTCCCACTCATCAACACTTTCAGTTTATCAGCCCCCCCCCCCTCTATAATTAGCCCCCCACCTAATTACACACCCTCCTAGAGCTCGAACGAAAAATTAGCCCCCCGGGGGCTAATTATAGGGTTTACGGTATCTACGCTTGCAGCTGCTGAAGACTGATCCGCGTTGCGTGCTCTCATCTGCGGTGCGTGCATGATTGTCTGTGATGAATGTGTTGAACGAACGTATTACGGTTACTGTTACAAAAAGTATGACGAAAAAAAAATAAACTGCAATATTTGCATGTGGTGCAATATTTGCATGTGTCATGTAAATTTAGCATACATCGTATTTGCATGTTGCATGTAAATTATGCATACACCGTATCCCGAAGTTACTTAAAGATATGCACTATGCGTCTAGTACTAGCAATATCGCTTAGCATTTTTACGCAAACGTCCGACCTTATTTTTACCACACGCGCATCTTTTTGACTGAGCGCATGCAGAAGATGGTTTCTATACGGTATTTAGTTTTTCTCCGCTTATCCGCTGGTTGTTTGTTCTTCGGTTTGCTCGAGAAGGCTGCAGTGTTGGCTGACAGTGTAAGGTCACCAGTTTTTCGAAAAAACGGTGGTTGCACGTGCACGGAGAGCGACGTTGAATCAGTGGGGGAATGGCGCCTTCGAGAGTGGTAGGAGGAGAGGGAGGGAGGGAAGGGACGACGGAGACGGCAGACGGAGGTGCGACGGCGGTCAGGGGTTGTACTCGATGGGGATGTTCTTGCGGCGGACCATGCCGTCGCCCTGGAACCACTCGCGGCGGAACTGCTTGGCGGCGCCCTCCGGGGCGTTGGTCCACTCGACGGTGACGCGGTCGTTGTTGGTGTCGGCGGAGGCGTAGTCGAACGCCTCGCAGCTGACGGCCAGCAGCACCGACTCCTTGGGGTCGAGGCAGCCGGCCGGCGGGTCGACGGACAGCCGCTGCATGTTCGTCGTCTTGATGGCCCAGCCGATGCGCCGGCTGCCGTCGTTCTGCACCGCCACGTGGTACGTGTGCTTGTCCGCGAACGGCGCGTTGTACACCAGCTTCGCGTGCGGCTGCGTCAGGATCTCGCCCGGCGGAAGAGACGCCATCCTTGCTTCTTTCGCTTCTTCTTTTTCTTCTTGTTTTATTAAAAGCAAACAAGTAAAACAAAGGAAGCAATGGTTGTGCTGGTAACGCCTTCTGCGGCCCATAATGAAGGCCGCATTAGCATGGATGCTATTCTACATACTTAATGAATGCTGCAGTTTCCTTTGTCTTGCTATATGCGATACAATCGTTTTGAATTACTCAACATATTTGCATAAAAGTGTAGTAAATGCATAAATAAATGTAAAGACTGTTAAAACGCGAGTTGTGTTTTGGAATCACGCTGCGAGACGTTTGGAGTTCTGAGTTGGAGTTGGAGACGGGTCCAGGTTCCTCCAATAGAGCCCGGGTAAACAGAGGTTGAAACTGTAGTTCTTGTGCGCTAGGGTAGTATTTACCGTAATACTCTTAAACATGGAAACATTAATTCGTATGTTAATTCGAGTTGCAAATGTAGCCCCCCCCCCCTCCTCCCCGTTCTATCTATAGTGCTCACAGGGTAGGTTTTATTCGATTTTTGTTGAGTTGTTGATTTGGTTGTTTCAATGCCATTTTGTGTGTGTGTGTGTGTGTGTGTGTGTGTTTGCGTGCGTGCGTGCGTGCGTGCGTGCGTGCGTGCGTGCGTGCGTGCGTGCGTCCGTGCGTGCGTGCGTGCGTGTGTGTGTGTTCATTGTGTATGTGTGTATGTATAATCCAATTTATAGTCCTAATACCTATGTCACGAGCATGCGATTTATTTTTCTTGCGCACATTTGTGAGTCCTAATTTCTGTAACGAAGTGGTTTCATATGCCGCAAACAATGGATCTTCCAATTGGCCCCTTCCAACGAGCAAATGGCATCATAAAACGACGGCGCCTAATGAAGCTGTAAAGAGGAACGAAGAAAAGGAGGGAATAGTGCCTACCTATCCAAGTAGAGTACGGTCGACGCCTGTCTGGAGTAGATGTGGGAAATGGCAGGGTTTGGGTGGCTGTTCAGTAGCACAGACCGTTGTGACAGCGGGCGCGAGGCTGGCACTCGCTGCAGCGGCCGTGCGTGCTGTTGGTCCACTTGAAGGCGGCGATGGGGTAGCGTCCGGTGCTGGTGGCCAGTATGAGGTTGCCCTGCGGCGAGTAGTGGCAGATGAGAATATAGCGGTGCGACGTGCCGCGCAGCTCCTCGATTTGCGAGCAATGCGCCACGCCGCAGCCCAGCGCGTTCGTCTCCGCCCACACGACCTATAGGGCGAGGCGAGACTGCTGCGTGAGAAGATGGGCCGTCTAGAGGAGCGCTCGCGTGCCGCTCCGCTCGCCTGCGTGTAGTGGCCGCAGCAGTGCTTGTACGCGTGCGGGCATCCGCAGCGGCGGTCGTGCACCTCCACGTACCACAGGCGAACGGCGTCGGAAAAGTCGCTGTAGGGCGCCGCCCAGATGTTCTCACCAACGCTAAAGAGTTTGAGACGCTAGCCATTAACAACGCTGCTTTCCTTTCGAAAGTGTCGCGTTTCTACTCTTGACACAGACTTGCGGCGGTTCCGACTGTGTCCGAAGTCGCACTTTTCCGCGTATCGCTGAGCAGAGGCAGCCAACCGTTTGTCCCAGAAAATATACTTCATGTTGGTGGCAGGGACCTGTGCAACTCGAGCGGATCATCGAGTGAATACAACTTGAACTTAAGCACTCGGATTGTGCCCGTTCAGCTACCTTGGCCCGGTATGTGTTGTGTTGGAAGACAATCAAGTCTTGTTCTTTCTTGGTGAACGGCATCGCCTTGATTAAGCGCGACGACGGCCGTCTGCGCCAGTTGTTGGCGGAAGCTCTTTTTCGACGGCCCAGGGACACATGTGACTTGGAGATGATGGCGCTGCGCGCCTCGCCCACTACCGCTAGGTCGCCAGCCCACGAAATCTCCGCAAGCGCCGCTGCTGCCAGCAGCAGCAGCAGAGCGCCGCCCAGCGACACTGCGTGTTCCATGCCGATTAGGATCGGCAGATTGCTGACCGACTTGCACTCATCTGCGCCAACGTGCCCGCTTTTCTCGCCTTATAGACGCACGCCGACGCCGACCGCGCCGTCCGTCCGTCACTCTCCGTTTCCGGTCGACTTCTGACGAAGGGAGCGGTCGTCAGACGGCGCCGAAATGTCTGTCCGTCGCCGTACAAGGGAGGGAGGGCAGCGCGACGCGCGCTCGCTCGGCCGCTCGACGACGCGAGCCTCACTTCCAGATGGAGCATCATCTTATGACGGCCGGTAGAGAGTTGCGTTTTTCAAGGCCGCGACACTTGCGCATTTCGAACTTTTCTCTGCTCGCGCAACGTGCTCGTCAATGTCCTTGACTATGGTATGTGGCGTCGGTTTCGCAATGGACATCGTCGTCAGTGTACATTGTATAAGTTGCATAAATTGTGCAAGCCACAGACACAGTGGCGCGTTCGATTGTTGTTGTTGTTGTTGTTCAGATTGTGCTGTGCTGTGGACATACACACGTCATCAGAGGATGCGACGCAAAAGGATCGTGCGCGAGCAGCACCGACGTGGGTGTCGTCCGGTTGCGAGCTCCGTCACCACTTTCTCGCTGCCCGGTGAAATGTCAAGTTGCCGAAAGTGGGAAATACGTGCACGTAACATAAGCAACTGGGCATGTCCAGCCAACGGCAACAACGAAAACAAAAACGATAGGGTGCACGACAGCCCTCAACCGACAGCGGGCAACAAATGTGGCGTACGAGCGAACGTCGTCAGAGCGAAGCGGGAAGCGTCATACTAGGCGGCCAACTTCTCAGCATTGCGAGTAACCACAGACGACGGGCGCTTCGACCCACTCCCAATACAACGGCGCCGAACCAACGACTCGAACGACGGACTACTCAACTTGAGGGCGAGTTCTCTGAACTGGGTGCGGAGTCGGCCTCGTCGGTCGCCTTCGTTGTCTCTCCCTGCTCTTCATCGTCACGCAGTTTCAGCGCTGAAAGTTGCAAACGCATGCCAACGAGAGTAGAAGAGCGCTGGCACTGGCATCCTGGGGTTGGCTGAGGGGCGCGTATACCTCGCCTCCGGAGACAAATGCCTCCCGACTGGTAGGCGTTCGGCTGACAAGTGCAGACTCGCTGTACGCAAGAGCTGAGGCCACTCGAGTAGCCCGAGCATTGCTGGGGCTGCGCCTGGGCGCAGGGACTGCCGACGGGCAAGGGCGCCGCTGAACGGGGCCGCGCCACGTCCGCGTCTACCTCCAGAGCGGGACGCGAGCCAGACAGAGGGAGACGCACTCATGGCGCTGATGCGGCAGCAGACGTTGACGGAGCAGCGGTAGCCTGTGGGGCAAGTGTTGAGGCCCGTGGCGCAGGTGCCGAGCGGCCGAGCGTTGCCCGGACACACGGCCTGCACCACTGGCCGAACCGACTGGACGGCGCCCACGCGACAGCACAGATTCGTGGGCGCGCTGCAGCTGAAGCCGACGCCGCACAGACTGGCGATGCAGGCGCCCACTCCCGCGCTGCCGTCAGGACACGTGTCTGCAAGTGCACGATAGTGGCACTTGCAGTTCATCTCAAAGGTTTTGAAAACAAACTTCTCGGAGCCACGTTGATGGCAGCCGGACAGCAAAGGTTGTTCTGGCAGACGAATCCGGGACCGCACTGGCCGTTGATACAACCGCCGATCGCCTGCTGACCATTGGGGCAGCTTCCAGCTGGGAATTCAGAGGTTAGGCGCAGTGAAACGCGCACACGTGGGGCGGCCAGGCACCGAAGTTGGAAGGACAGCACTGGCCGTTGACGCACTGGAATCCGGCGCCGCACTGGCCATTGATGCAGGCTCCCACGGCCCTCTGTCCTCCGGGGCAGACCGCCGCTAAATGGGACTCGGAGCTGGGGAACTGAGCGTGTCGGCTGAGCGCAGGAGACGCGAGACGCGCAGACCTTGGAGTGCGGGACAGCACTGGCCGTTGACGCACTGGAAGCCAGCGCCGCACTGGCCATTGATGCAGCTGCCGACGCTCTGCTGACCGTTGGGGCAGGCTGCGAGGGGCGCAATCGTGTCGCGGTCACGCTTCATTTATTGCACGCACTCGCACGAACTGTACATAGCACACGACTGGCCCTCAGTCCTCTACTAAATCAACTGCGATTTCACAACGTATATGGTAGGATATATGTACCTGCGTCCGTGCAAGTGGGTGTGCGTGCAACGACAGCAAACCGCGCGGGGCAGCAGCTGTGCGCGCGACACGCTGGCGAATAAATAGAGGAGGAGAGGCGAAGCGCGCCGCCGCGGACTGCATAACTCCTTACCTGCGCTACGGACCTGAGCGTCCGCTGCTACGCTACGTTTTCAAACCCGCCGCTACGTTTTGTGCTAGCGAAAAAGTCCAAAACTCAGCTGTGTTTGCGAATACCACCTGTTCGCAAACGACGCTCGCTATTTTTCAAAATTTTCGGCGCTTGTTGTTGTTCGTTTACGCGTGTTTTCGAGGCGTGTTCCAGAACAAGTACTTTGTAATAAGAAACGCAGTTACACTGGTTAGCCGACGTCATGCAGGCGTCGCGCCCGTCGGCCACGCAGTAGCATCTTCCACTTTTCGATGAATGCTTGCCAATGTTTTATTGCCGTTATGTAGACGACGCCGCCCTGAGTGGGCTAGCCTGGCTCGGCCGTCGCGCCTATGGGCCGACGCGCTGCTGCAGCGGCCAAGGTCGGCGACACAAGTAGCGCGCACACACGCACATACAATTCCCGTTATTATTGACGAGAATCTCGTCAGCGCCCTCCTCAACCTACAGCGGAACAACCTTGCGACAGCCACCGCGCTGTCTGTGACAACGTTATCGCAACTTTCGCAACAAAGGCAGAGGAGATGAGACCCAATCAGCCTAATCCTGAAAGGCTGGCTCCCCACAATGGGCCGGAATTGTCGCTGCCAACTAGATCTACCTACCGGTAGGCCATGTTGCCGACATAAGACCGAGATCAACCCGCAACCGTGTCGACTTTCTTTATTCAAGACTTTGAAACAAAAAGAATTGCTGGCGTGCTGACTTCGCTGGCTCCTTTTAATACGTACTTATGTTATAGGCTCAATGAAATGTGGCGTTAATTGAACGCGCGTAACGACTTGGGGGAGAATGTCCTAGGAACCCATATGTAGCGATGTCACCAAAAATTGCGCATGAATTATTTTTTTTAATTTTTAACTATTAAAAAATTTCGAATAATTTTTTATTTAATTTTTAATTATTAAAATATTTGAATTAATTTTTTATTTAATTTTTAAAAGTTAAAGAATTCTGAAGAATTATTTAAATTATTTAATTAACTAATTTTTTAACGTTGTATTTTTAAAGTGTGCATTTGGGATGCATGTACATACTTCTGTGGTATCATGCATGCATGCAAGAATGCAACAAATCCATGCCCATCACCTTGGGGCTCTTGTGAGGTCATCTACTGTAAGGTGGAGGACCCCAGCACACCTTCTTCAAGTGCATGCAAGTCTTCATATGAAGTGGACTCCGACACATTGAAGAGAAGAGAAGTATCTGATGTGGTGCGCGCATGGCAATGCACTGTGCATGTGACGCCTCAATGAAGTAGACCCTTGAATTAAACTACCGAGCGAACTTTGAATTTACCAATGTGTCAATTGGGCTGTAAGATGGGGCTGAGTGTGGAGTGGGGGACTTAAGATTTGTGATGGAGGGTTGTGGCTACTTACGCTCACAATGTTGCGCACACTCTCACACACTCACACTTACCGTCCAGCCCACAGATTACTTCACTATACTCGATTAAAATTTCAATGTACAGAGCGTCATATCACTCATATGTCATGTGCTAAAAACACCACTGTCCTCCATTCCAATGTTTTCAATGGACGAGTCCACTCAAAAACCTACTGAAATGATTACAAATGAACACACCCTCCACTGAGTGTGACAGGACTGAAAGGAAAGACAATAAATTTGATTTATTTATTTATTATTTATTTATTTTTTTATTTTTGATGACAACCACTGACACAGCACAATGGCCGTAAGCTGGATCACAAGATCACAGGGCGGCGCCGTATAAATAACAGTGGACGTTCTTCTGCCGCGAGGCAAGGTGGGCCCCCACCTGGCACTGATTTTTGGCCGAAGCCACGGTACAGCCCGAAACCGGAGCTGGGGTTTAAACCCCTTGCCCAAGGGGGTAGCCATGGCCTTGCCCAGCAAGGAATCGAACCCCCGACCTCACGGTCAGGAATCCAACGCCTTGCGGACTACGCCACAGCCCCACAACGCCACAGCCCCACAGCCCATTTGATGGCAACAAAATGCCAATGATGATATGGTGGTAGAGGTAGACAAAATGAACACCAATAATCAATTGGAAACGACAAATTTGCCATGAACTACTTAAAAAGTCTATTAAAAAATCAATTTTTTAAGCGTGTGATTAAAAAATTGTTAAAAAAATATTGCAGAGAATTATTTATTTAATTTTTAACTTTTAAAAAATTCCAAATAATTATTTATTTAATTTTTAATTAAAAAATTTGCATGACAGAATTATTTTTTTAACAATTTTTGTTTTTTAATGTACTTAAAATATTATTTTGAATTATTTAATTAATTAAATTTTTATTTTTGGTGACATCGCTACCCATATGTCACCTTGCGACACTCGGGCGAGCATAAGAATCGACATCGCGGACTGGTTTCTGTCGTTGTCACATTTCTGCAACAACAAAACACATGCATATCCTTGCTGTTCGTGAACATGGGGGGATTCGCGAACGTGGCTGGAACATTGCGAGCGACGTTTGCAAATACCCCTTGTAATCAAATCCGCCTGGTTTTGAAAATTCGGCGAAGTCCAGAATTAACGTGGCGTTCGCGAATCCGCCTGAAGTTGCTACGCTACGTTTTGAGCGGGCGCGCTACGAAATCGCGTAGCGCAGGTAAGGAGATAACGTGAGAAGGTCAACGTCAAAAGGAGAGTGCCCCTCCCAAACAGTGGAAGGTGTGCTTGTGCTGGCTAGCCGCTAGCTCGAGTCGACGACTACGGTGCCTTCTTGGCGTCTCCAGCGGCGACAGACTGCGTCTCGCCGACGCGGCGCGTAACGCGCGGACAGCAAAAGTTGTTGGAGCAGACGAAGCCGGAGGAGCAGAGGCCGCTGAGGCACTGGCCGATGGGCGGCGCGCCGCTGCTGCAGCTGCCTGAAGCGAAGCGTGCGTGCCGCGTGCCGTGCAGCGCCGCCCGCCGCCGCCGCGTGCCCATGCGCGCTCGCGACTCGCCATCCGCCGCTCGCTGCCGCTGCCACACGGCCCGTCTAGCTCGCGAGTCGGCTAGCGGCGCTAGTGGTCCGCTCAAGCAGCTACAGCTACAGCGCGGTGAGAAGCAGCAAGGGAAAAAGAAGGCTAGCGCCTCAGGAACTACCGGCGGCAGCGACAGCCAGTGGTGTCATGGCGAAGCGAACGGCACGCAGCACGCAGCTGACGGCCTACCAGCTCGGATCGCTAGTACACTGTAGCACTACGAACGCGCGAATACGGTAGCTCACAAAGTCAGCGTGTACTATGTACCTACATATATGTACCTATAGTTCTGTCCATTATATACAACTGCCCAAAATTTGTAGGCACAAGTAACAGCAGCCGGCTAGTTCTGTGAAGCGCTAGCCTTATATAGCGGGTTCAACAGAGGTGGCAGACAGCAAGTAAGCATGGATGGTGCACGCCACTCGCTTGACAAGGTACAGAGATTTTGGTACGCTTCACTTTACAGGCTCCCAGCGGGAGCGTTGTTGACCAAGAGCCAGAGTGCCATGTACAGTTTCATTCTGCAATGAAACTGGCACTACCGGCAGTCAGTCCCGTGCCTATGACGGCAGCTGTGGGACAGCAGAGTCTGTTATTGTAGCAGAAAAAGCCGGCGCCGCAGCCGCCGTTGATGCAACTACCAACGGAGGCGATGCCGTTGGGACACTGGTTGCCGCCGAAGCCTACTCACGGAGACCGCGCCGTCGACACAGCCCGCGTCGGCAAGGCGCGTGCGTGCGCGCGCGCCTTGCCCACCACGAGCCACTCACCCTGCGGGCAGCACTGGCCGCCGACGCACTGGAAGCCGGCGCCGCACTGGCCGTTGAGACAGCTGCCGACCGCCGGCTGGCCCGTCGGACAAACGCCTGCGAGCACTCGTGTCAGCGCTGCACCCAGCAACGGTCGCAACGACTTACTGGCAGCGGCGACTGCGCCGGGACAACACTGGCCGCCGATGCACTGGAAGCCTGCGCCGCACTGGCCGTTGATGCAGGATCCGACGGACGGCTGGCCATTGGGGCAGGTCGCCGCTGGCAATCCTGACATGCAGCGACGCTTGCTCGCGGCCACAAGGCGCCAACGACCGTTTCTGGTCCAAGCACGAACCTACGGCTCCACCTGGGCAACACTGGCCGCCGACGCACTGGAATCCAGCGCCACACTGGCCATTGATGCAGCTACCGACGGACGGCTGGCCACCAGGACACACGGCTACAACAATTCGCTCGACAGTGGACCCTGTTCCCTCATTTAAAAACGCTTCAAACCTGCCGCCGCGACTCCCCCGGGGCAGCACTGGCCGCCGACGCACTGGAATCCAGCGCCGCACTGACCGTTGATGCAGCTGCCGACGGACGGCTGGCCACCAGGGCACACTGCTTCAACAAATACAATGTAGTTCGCAGTGGACTGGACACTGCTGCCTCCTTCGAGCTCGCTCACCTGCGGCCGCAACACCTCCTGGGCAGCACTGGCCGTTGACGCACTGGAATCCCGCACCGCACTGGCCGTTGATGCAGCTGCCAACCGAAGGTTGTCCATTTAGGCAGACACCGCCCCCTAAAGCGTTCGCTGTTTGGATCAGCCGACATTTGAGCGGCTGTAGTTGGAGAAGCAGGAAGGGAGTTTTGCAAGGTCAACGTGAGGGTAGATGAGTGACATTCGTGCAAAATCGTGTGCAGGTGGTGCAGGTGTGGTGCGTAAACGGGGTGAGGGAGGGGTGCGCACGGGGAGGCCGCACAGCGTTTAAGCCGGCGCACTGAGGGCAGCTTGCGCTTGTAGAGCTTGTACTTCTCGGCCAGCATGGAGATTCTGCCGCTGGCGCTGTCGAGCGGGCAGCACGCGCGCGAGGCGGTGCAGCGAAAGCCCATGGGGCAACCTTGAGCCACGCAGGGCCCGATGGGCCGTGCTCCTGAGGGACATGCGCCGCCCGCTGAAGTGGAGTCGACCTCGTGAGCTGCGCGGTCGCGCAATCGTCATGCGCACTACTGGAGGTCGCTTTCTCCTTCTCTTGGCCCGTTTTGCTGCCGTCTGTCGAAGTGCGCTTGAGCGTTTTCTTTGCGGTCCTTCCACGGTTAGCAGTCAGGCCTGTGCAAAAGGGGGTGCCAGCATGCGGGTGTCGCAGCAGTGCACCGTTAGCTATGAACCGAGCCAAGCCGTGGGCGTCGTCCGCGGTCGACCAGTCCCACTAACCTCCAACGCCCGGACAGCACTGGCCGGCCGTACAGATGAATCCTTGAGGGCAGTTGCCACCAACGCAAGGTCCAATCGGCGCCTGGTTGTTGAGGCAGACACCTGCAGAGCGCCGACTTGGCAGTTGCAGTTGTCGGTGCAAGGACTGCTTCGCTCACCGCCTCCAGGGCAGCACTGGCCGTTGATGCAGGTGAAGCCGGCGCCGCACTGGCCGTTGACGCAGGAGCCGACGGCCGGCTGGTTGTTGGGACAGGCGGCGGCGGCGACGGGACAGCAGGCGCCGTTGACGCACTGGAAGCCGGCGCCGCACTGGCCGTTGATGCAGCTGCCCGGCGAGGGCTGGCCACCGGGGCAGGTCTGCTGCTGCGCCACCTGGCAGCACACGTTGCCCGGCACGCAGCGGTAGTTGATGGGACAGAGGCCGTTCAGGCACTGGCCCAGCGGAGCCGAGCCGCCAGGACAACTCGCGGCGACGCCGGGACAACAGAGTCCGTTGACGCACTGGAAGCCGCCGCCACACTGGCCGTTGATGCAGCTGCCCACCGCTGGCTGTCCAGTTGGACACCCTGCACGGACAACGACAAAGCGACAGCGTGCCAAAGGACTACTCGACCAAGGTGACGAATCTCACGTGCTGAAAATTGTGCCGGGCAACAGAGGTTCGAGGAAATCTGGCACGAAAAGCCCGCTCCGCACTGGCCGTTAATGCAGGCGCCGACGGCCGTTTCTCCCGTGGGGCAGGTCACTGAAATACACACACTTGATGCTATACAGTCTCGGCGAAACAGCCAGCTTCCAATCAACGAACGTTGAACGCGCTGAACTGGTGTGCAGCAAATCCGGAAGCGACCGACGCAGCTGAGGCCGGCCCCGCACTGAGCCGAGCCACAGGATCCAGCAGGCGCTCGTCCAGTAGGGCACACTGAGTGGAGGACACGCTCGTTATGTTTGGAAAGCACGTGCCCTCTCCTCAGGTCGTGTCCCGTACCTGGAGTGGCCTGGGGCGCTGCGACGCGGCAGCAGACGCCGTTGAGGCAGGCGGATCCGGGCGGGCAGGAGGGCAGACAGCTGCGCTGGACGGGCGCCGCGTTGCTGGGACAGACGTCGACGCGAGCGCGACAGCAGCTTGCCGAGGCGCAGCACTGGTAGCCGCGGGGACACGCGGAGGCCGCCGTCGGCTGGCAACCGTACTGGGGCCGTACTTGCTGCTGACCTGTACGAGAAAGGAGAACCAATTGAATGCAAGCCAGCAACTTTTGCCGAGAAAAGGCACATACGCGGTCGCTTGGTCTGCTGGATGACGGTCGGCAGCTGGCGCGTGTTGGAGGGAGCCGGCAACAGTTTCATTGGGCCGCTGTTGGACTGGCAATTGGCCGAGGTGCAAGGTCGCTTCGCAGTGCGAACTAAACACGGAGAGTGGGAACGTGCGGCCGGACGCGCACATCCGAGTGCAGGCACAGCAGGGGGCGTACATGTACACACGGCAAGCGTGGAGGACGGGCGTGCGGCTAGCGCGAACGGCTCGCGGCACCTGCGTTGCCGCCGGACGCGAGGCCGCCCGCGGACAGCCAGTCGGTGATGCTCTGCAGCGCCCCAGCCGATGACGGCGCAGGCGTGAGCTGGGCTCGGCCACCTGTCGATCGCGTGGGCAACGCTCGTCCTCCAGTGGGCGGCAGCTTGTGGACGTAGAGGCGACAGCAGACGCGCAGGCGCGGCTCGCAGCCGTGGTTGGCGGGACAGTCGGCGGAAGCAACGGAGCATGCGAGGCTGCTTAGCCGGCCGTCGGGGCAGAGCTCTGAACTCGAACACGTCACTCGTCAGGGAGGCAGGCGGCAGGCGGGTCGAGCATGCTCGCGAAGAGGGCGTCGACGGAGGCAGACGCCGCTCTGCACGTCAAGAAGAAGAAGAAGAAGCAGCAGCCTGGTCCGTGCTAGCCACCCTCGGCGCCCACTCGGCCGCACTTACTGGGCGACGAGCGCGGCGGCGTCGACGTCCTGGGCTTAATCTGTATGTAGACCATAAACTTGATGCTGCAGCACAGTCCGCGTAAGCAAATGTAATTCTCGGGGCAGGGACACGAGTGCAGCAGCTGCGGGGCGTTCATCGGACAGGACGAGCGGTTGGCCATCTCTTCAAGTCAATTAGTGGCGATGGGTCACAGTTAGTCTCCGTGGCGACTACGGTACTGTATGTATTCGTGTTTTGCGGCTGGCGGCTCACGCGGCTTGCGGCGCGTGCGTCGCGGAAGCGCCGAAGCGAAGCGACTCACTGGGCTGGCCGACGTTCTGGCCGGAGCCCGGCTCGAGCGGCCGGGCGCGAGGCGGCTGCGGCTGCGGCTGCGGCGGTTGCGGTCGCGGCTGAGGTCGGGGCAACGGCCGCGGCCGCGGCGGAATGCGACAGCAGCGGCCGACGTTGCGCGGGCAGTAGTAGCTGTCGGGACAGTCGGCGTTGCCGCGACAGGCGGACATCAGCGACGGCGTGTTGTCGGGACAGTTGCCTGCACGAAGCGGGCACAGCTCGAGCGCTGCGCTCAGCAAGCAAGCGGCGCGTGCCAAGAAGCGACTCAGCGAAAAAGCCGAGCTGCGGAATCGCGGCGGCTCAGGGTCAATCAAAGAAGCGTGGCACTCACTGATCTGCTTCCTGCAGCAGGCGCCCACGTCGGCCGGGCAGTAGTGGTCGTTGGGACACTGCGAGTCGTAGTTGCAGGGCGTGCTCAGCGCCTGCGCTCCGTTCGGGCAGTAGCCTGCAACGCTGCGCTCTGTGGCCCGCGAGCCGGCGTCCGCATGTCCGGCGTCGTCGAGCTCACGGATCTCGTTGGTCGATCTCGTCCGTGGCTGGGGCCTCCGCTGGCCGGCGCCTGAGACGGAACCGGCTCCGCTAGCCGCCTCGCAGCAGTAGCCGCCCTCGTTGCAGCGGGCCTGGGGCCGTAGACAGGGGTTCTCCTCGCTGCACTGCGCGTACGTGCACACCACCGAGCCCTCTGTCGACACGTACCGACCACCTGCCAACGCCGAGTAGTCATTCAGCCCTTGGAATAGAGCTCCGCCCTAACCTCCCACCCCTGCCCCGAACAACACTACTTGATCTCCTTCCCTTTGCATACCTCTCCGCAACTCTAAGTACAAAGTCTAACAAGGCAGGTGCTTCCAGGAATCTAAAGAGCAAGCAGCTCTCATCTCGCCGATATATAGGTATCAGTTCGTCACTCACACCGCCATGTCCATTCGTACACACATCGCAACATCAAACGCGAGCTTAAGACCAACAGGCAGCGCAGACGTGGAATGCCATGCTGAACACAGTCAGTAGAAGTAGGCAGTCGATCGTCAGATCAATGAGCCAAGCGATGAGGAGGGAGGCCGGCTATGGCTACACTGTAGCGACGTTAGCGTTAGGGCCAGCTGGGATGGGGAGCGCGCCGAGAGGGAGGGAGAGGGAAGGCGGCGTGCGTGGTGGGCACGTGCGTGCGCACGACAGGCAGGCAGACATGCAGTGCTCGACGTCAACGCGAGAGCAGCTCCAACAACGGGCCGCTGTCGGTGGAGTGACAGGGCCGACAGCGGCTCGCAAGTGTCGACGAGAGCCGAGGGAGACTGGGCGCTCGACTCAGTAGCCGCAGCACTGGCGAATGTCCTTCTGGCAGAAGTAGGTGGTGGGACAGTCGAGCGACGAGCTGCACTGCCGAGGCAGAGGCAGAGGCGGCATGCCGTTCTCGCACAGTCGCAACGCCGTCACGGGGCCGACACGCGGCCCGCCGCCCCCTGCAGGCCTAGTCCGCCGCGTCGTCGTCTGGGTCGTCAACTCTGAAATCGCAACCCTCGAGAAATTCCCTTTCCTACTCTACGGAAATCGGAAGTCGGGAAATGTTGAAGTACACTGTACAATTTAGATAAAAAATAGTTTTGGACAGTAGCAGTTCTGGAGGGTCTGGAACACGGTTTTTCTTATCGGATACTTTTAAAAATGATTTTGTTGTGTCGCGTCTACATACACGGAGGACATGAGAATTTTGTAAACTTAGTCGCGATTTCTACACAGCAAAAGACACGCGTTAGTAAGCGCACAGTATGTATACCGTAGATATTTACATACGTTGTACTCAACTGTCACATACAGTATTACATTGCTTGGCGGAAGTTGAAAAAAAAACAAAGCGCTCTCATGCCGTTTTCTACACAACATTGAAACGAAAATCAGGCACTGTTTGCACTGCTTGCTGCCTGGCGACTGCCTTAACTCAGATTTTTCGTTTAATTCAGAAGAGACGCAAAGTAACACCATTTTGTTGTACCGAAATTTACCTACCGGTACGTACATGTACGCACATGTGTAATGGTAATGTAGTTTGAACGTACTGGTGTGATGTACATATTCCTGTACGTATTGGTCGAATGAATGTACGTTGACTTGGAAACGCCCTGTTTGTTCATCTATACATGCAGTACCTTACTTGACACACCTGTTAGCGGTCTATCGAGCTGCGAACGGAATGGTGAGGATCCTTCGAAGACTCCTAAAAGAGAAGCATCTGTACCCTTATCTGTACTGAACGATCGGCAGCGTACGCGAGGAATCCGCCGAGCAGCAGATGCCAACGCCGTTCTCGACGAGACAGCGGGCACCGGGCTCGGCGCAGGGATTGAATTCCGAGCAGGTGAACGAAGGCAACGAGGCGTCCGGACAAGCGCCTAAAGTGGTGGCGATCAACAACAGCTTGCTGCAGCGAAACGTGACCGCGAGAGAACGCACGCGGTGTCTGGCAGCAGCGCCTCGTCTCGTAGCAGCTGTAGAGCAGTGGACAGGCGTCCTTGGGACCGCAGGCTCGCGGACTGCGCAGTGGCGCGTCTCCATTGGGACAATCGTCGGACGGACAGCAGCGCTGGTCGAGGCAAAGCGAGCCGGCGGGACATTCGTTCGCCCAAAGACAGAACGCGGGCTGCTTCAGTGCAGCTCGTCCGTTGGCGCATCTGACTGCGGTGTCCGCGCGGGAAACGAATCTCGCAGACGCCACGATGTCCGACACAGAATTCTTCGACACCTTTTGCTCGGCGCAACAGAAGCCTTGTTCGCAGCCATAGCCCATGGGGCAGTCTCCTGTTGATGCGCATCCGCTGAGGCCTGACAGCGGCTGAGAACCATCTCGGCAGACGCCGGCAAGAACAAAGGCTCGTCGACCATCTCCTCCAGGACAGCAGACTCCTTCAGGAAGAAGGCAGGAGGAGCCGAGCTCACAATGGGCGTCGATGGTGCACGAGGTACTGCCAACCGCTCCGCTTGGACAGATCGGCGACGGGCAGCAGAGCTGGCCGACGCACGAGTAGCCGACTGGGCACACTGCCACTCCGCTACCGCATCGGTCTGGCGTCGACAGCGCCTCTGCTCCACTGGGACAGATGCGCTGTAGGCAGCAGCTTCCCCTATTGCAGACATAGCCAACTGGACAGTCTCTCCTCGTCGAGCAGGCTGTGTCTTGGAGTGGGTCCAGGCCGTCAGGACAGGCGCTGCCCTGGGGACAGCACAGTCGACTTGCTTCGCAGAAGTAGCCACGGGGACAAGAGCCTTGCGTGCACGCAGAAATCCCGACGAAGGGTGTTTCGCCAGACTGACACATGGTTGGTGGTAGTCCATCTCGTCTGCAGCACACTCCACTGTATGAACACAGCGACCCAGCAGGGCAAGGATAGCTGACGCTACAGCGTTGTGCCCCCACCCTGGTGGTGCCCGCTGGGCAAGAAGAATACTCTGTTGGTGGTCGTGGCGGCTGGCTTCCAGTCAAGCAGCACAAGCCGCGCTCGCACAGGTATCCAACTGGGCACGGATTCGCGGTGCCGCATTCCACTCTCGGCAGAGGTCGCAGTCCATTCTGGCATAAGGGATCACCGTCTGGCTGTGAAGGCTTTAAGCAGCATCGTCCGCTCTCGCACACCGCAACTGGTGGACACTTTCGACTGGCATCGATGCAAGAAAAGGTCGCCAGTGGTGCAGTGCCATCCGAGCAAGTGAATCTTCTGCAGCACATTCCACTGGAACACTCATAATCAATTGGACACTGAGCGCTTGACGTGCAGCGCCCCCGAGTGGGGCTTCCGTCTGTGCAAGTTTGCACTCGTACTTCACAGCACAGCCCACGAATGCACGAGTAGTCTGCAGGGCACGGAATGCCCGTGGAACATGGAGCGCCGATTTGAAATGGCTGAGTACCGTCTGGACACTTATCTGCTGGAACGATGGGAGTTGGCCGTGCATAGGAAGTTGCTCGAGTAGTCTGGTATGGCTCCGCAGTCGTTGGTACTGTCCCACTGCTTGATGGACAGCAGATATTGCTGACGCAAATGTATCCACTAGGGCAGGTACTGAAGGAGGGTTGACTCGCGTAAGGCCGACATGGCTGCAACAAAGGAGTTTGTCCAGAGGGACACAGTCTCCTTTCAGCTGGAGGAACCACTGGTGAAGTGGAGCAGCACACGCCGTTCGAGCAACGAGAGTCAAACGGACAAGAATTGTAGGCACTGCAGGTTTGACCGGACACAAGTGCGGTCCCAGCTGGGCAAACTTGATACGGCCTAGCCGTGAGTGGCCTGATCGTTGTTGCCACCAATGATGAGGTGGAACAACAAACTCGGTTGATGCACACGTAGCCAATAAGACATTCACTGCTGGATGCGCATTGTTCCGGAGTTGAAAGAGCCTCGCTTCCATCTGGGCATATCTCCAGTCTTTCACTGAGTGGTGGCTCAGTTGGAATCTGTACGTTGATAGTGGTGGAACAACAGAGCCCACTAAGACAACTGTATCCAAGAAGACATTCCGAGGTTGAGGCGCAGCGCTGCGGCGTGGACAAGGCCTCGCTTCCATCTGGACAGAGTCGTTGGTCAGCTGGCAGGCAGCATCCAGCGTCAGTCTGGCACTCATATGGCACCGGGCACTGCGCCGACGTTGTGCAACCAGTGATTGCTGCGAGGGGCGGCAGACCGTTCCGACAGAGGCGTTCCCTGGCCACGCAGCAGACGCCTGGGAACTCGCACTTGTAGTTGGCTGGGCAGCTCGTGTCGTCGGCGCAAGGGAATCCCAAATTGACGGCTTGCGATCCGTCCAAGCAAGTCGGCAGTTGCGGCCTGACTGTTCCGGAAGCCATGCAGCAGTACCCGTTGTCACACACGTATGCTGGGCCACACTGCGCGCTCGTTTGGCACCGGCGTTGCGAGCGCGGCAGCCCATTTGAACAACGCAGCGCGGGTCCGCTGAGGCAACAGAGTCCTCCAACGCAGTGAGATCCTTGAGGACAGGCCGCGCCATAGCGGCACTCTCCAACGACTGTTGAACCGGCCGAGCAAGTCGCTGCACTGCTAGCAGGACAGCACACTGAGCCTTCGCAGCGGAAGCCTTGCGGGCAGTTTCGCTCTTGAACACAGCTGGGCGGATTCTGCAGTGGCCGCTGCCCGTTGGCGCAGAGTCGACTTTGGGCGCCGCCGTTGGAGCAACACAGCCCGTTTCTGGTGCAGCTGAAGCCGACAGGGCACGTCCCAGCAGGATACTGGCACGTTCCGCTCTGCCCGCTTCCGGCGGGGCAGCTGAGGCTAGGTCTCGACGGGCTGCTGCAGCAAACAAAGTCGTAACACTTGCCGCTCGGAAAGCAATCTTCATCTCGTCGGCAACTCGCTGGTCTCGAAAGAGGAGTAGTGCCCGTAGGGCAGCGCTTGTTTGTGCAACAAGTGCCCCCATAACAAGCCGAACCCTGAGGACAACTGTCTGTGTAAGAGCAAGACATGGCCGTTGGAACGACTCTGGTGCCAACTGGACAAATACTGGTGAGGGAACTGGGACAGCAAACTCCAGCTCCATCGTTGACGCACGAGTAACCGGCTGGGCATCTGCGTTGGCTGGCACACACCTGCAGCGGTGCACTGCCGTCGGTGCAGAAGCCGCCGCGCGGTTCGAGGGTGTTGTCGGGTGGCGCAATCGTCGGCGGAATTGGCGCCGGTCGGCTGGTTACGGGCGGGCCGGTGGGGAAGCCGTAGGGCGCCGAAGTGGCGCCGGCTCTGCAGCAGACGTCGGCGGTGCAGCTGTGCTGGGCCGGGCAGTCCTGGTTGGTGCGGCAGGAGGACGGGGAGGCGAGTGCGGGATAGCCGCCAGGGCAGAGCTTCGTGGGACAGCACAGCTGCAGGTCCGTGTCGCAGATGAAGCCGTCTGGGCAGGTGACGCCGCGATGGCAGTCGCGCCGGCCCGGATAGGCCATGCGTCCATCGCGGCAGATGCTGCTCGCGCTCGAGCAGCACGCGCCGCGCTGGCACTCGTAGGCGGTGGGGCAGACACGGCTCGCGTCGCAGACGGCCGGCGAACTCAGAGGCCGACTGCCGTCCGCGCAAAACTGCGCTTCGGGGCAACAGTAGCCGCCGACGCATCGTTGGCCCGGAGGACACAAGTTGAAGGCGGCACATCTCTCTGTCGTCATTGTGCCGTCGGGACACTGAGCTGAAAACCATTGGAGTGTGTATACGTATAGGTAGGTACCGTAGAAGAGTCTCTAGAAGAACGAACTGCCTGGTTGAGACCGATCTCGGCAGCAGAACCAGAACTCCTGCTCGCACGTGTAGCCTTTGGGGCAGGCCAGATTGGTCGTGCACTCGTAGGGAGGCGCGAGGGGCTGGGAGCCGTCCGAGCAGACGCCTAGACGAAGAGACGGATGGATGGATACCGTCAGCGAATGGGGGGGGGGATGCGTTGCAGTGACGAGCACTTACGTGGAGCCTCACAGCAGACGCGTTGCGGTGCGCAGTAGAAGCCTTTGGCGCAGTGGGCGTTCTCGAGACAGCTGGCCGGGTAGGAGAGGGGAAGCGAGGCGTCAGGACAGACGGTGACCTGTCGGTCGGGACAGCAGCCGATCGTCGTGCACCTGTGGCCGGCGGGACAGGCGGCGCCATCGGGCGTGCATGGTCGCGGCGCCTCCAGAGGCGGCACTCCACCGGCGCACATCTCTGAATGGAGTCTACATAGTCGGCCAGTTCACGCACGAACAGTCCAATAGGAAAAGAAGACCAACTCGTTCCACAGCAGACGCCACCTGAGCACGCGTAGTCTGTGGGGCAGTCCTCGGCAGCGGTACACGCCGCGACGCTCGGCAGCGCGGTGGTGCCGTCTGGACAACGACCTGGTCAAGACAAATACGATTTATAAGATGCGCACGACTTTGCCAATGATGATTGCCAATTGTGACAATAGCACTCACGCCGTTGCTGTTGCTGCAGAGGCGGCGGGTTGCTCTGCTCTGCTGGGTTCTGCCTTTTGGCCCTTGACACGTCGCACACGGAGAAGTTCCGCTGTTGGACCGTGTCTGCTAAGAAGAGGAGGACCGGCTCTGGTGGCGCAGGAGTTCACGAAGCGTACCGAATGGGTCGTCGACCGACTTCGGCAGTTGATTCGCTTGTTGGGCGGAGTGGCGAAGCTGCGAGGGAGCTGACACGGTGCGTTGCCGAGGGAGCGCCGGAGGGGGCGCTTCGCGAGCAGCTGAAAGGCGGGGTCAGGCAAGCAGGCACGGCATGCGCGAGGGCCACGGCGCGAGCGACAGGCTGTGAGGAGAGCGCGAGTGCTGCAGTCGCCCCCGCATGCAACAAGAGCCACGTGCCGTGCCAACGCGTGGACGACTCTGCGTGAGCGCTAGGCGCGCGCGCGCTCGTTTCTCCCAGCGTCGTGAAGGCATGAATCGAGACCATGAATATACGGCTGGAGGCCTCAACAGCGCAGCACAGACACGAGAAAGCCAGGAGAGACAAAGAGAGAGAGAGGGAGCTTGTGGACACCGACAATCACAGTATGTAACGGAGACGGAGATGTCACGAACAAGAGATCGACGCGGACACGCAGATCTGATGGACGGATGGACGAGCACGGGTCACTCGGACCGGACAGTACGTTGAGGAAGACGCGGGCGCAGACGAGAGCGACAAGCGCCGCTCCTGCCCCCCACTGCCGCATCAGCACACGAGTGCCGTTTTAGTGAATACGTAGCCCAGTAGGATGAAGAAGAAGAAGGAAGGAAGCTCACTTGTGGAAGCGGCGTCCGTGCCGTCAGCCGTGCCCGTCGGTCGAGCCCGGCCGTCGCCGACGCAAGCCTGGTGCAGGAAACTGAAGATCAGGTTCAGGTTGCAGGGCCGCCGCACCCACGTGTCGCTCCTAGACCCAAAACGCGTCGACGAAGCGCACCGATGTCGCCCACTGGACCTACGGGGCGCATTGGAGATAGGAGTTGATGGCCAGAGGGTCCTTCTGGAGACAGCGCGCGGTGTCTCGGTGGAACTTGCAGTAGCCGCCCTCGCGAGCCGACCGCTCCTCGACTGCAAACGACAGTGGCGCTGACAGTCGGCTTCAGCAACAGTGCAGTACTGTACTGCAGACGACGAGAACAGGCACGCATGCTTCAAGTATTAATGACGACAGGTCAGTCAGGGGAGGGGACGAGAGAGAGAGAGAGTGTGTCAGACGGTCAGAGAGTTACCGCAGCGACTGGGCCTTTTGGATCGGGCGGCGGTCGCGTCCTCGTCAGGTGAGCATGCGGGGTGGTCGGCGTCGGGCGTGGACGGGCAGCGCTTCACCACCCAGGCGCCGGCGCCACTGCTGAAACCGCTCCCACCACGCTTGCCCGCCCACGCCCAAGGCTCAGATTGGTCCAATCCAACCCTCTCGTGACGACCGCGCGCGCAGGTACAGAAGGGTAAGGGGATGGGAGATTGCGAGCAAAGATTTTTAAACAAAAGTCGCCTACTACAATAGTTTTTGGTCTTAATCTGATGTTGCGCGGCAACGCCTAGTTTGTCTGTCGGAGCTTTTGGAGCGGCAGGAGACACGATCGCGCCCTCTGACTGACGACTCCGCACTACCCACACTCCGTAACTGCCGCCATCGGATTCTCCACCCGTCCTAAAGTCAGTCTTAGTCGGAGACGAACTAATTACTGTATTTCGCTTCGCCAGCTCCAAGCTTAATCGGAGCGTAAACATAGCAGTACCGATTCAGACTAAACCCACCTTTTTTTCTCTTCGCATTTCAAGTAGAACTTCGCTTTAGAACTTTTCCCTCCGATGGGAACATCCTTTGAGCCGAGACTGCACAGTCCACCGATGACTGGTGTCTGCGCCGCGCCTGAACGTGTCGACGTCACCACATGGGTGTCGTCGTGCGCACCGTAGTGTCGCTTACCGGGACGCACGCTCTCGGCGAGGAGCAGGGCGATGGCGGTCAACGCGGAGAAACGAAGCGGTGACAGCATGCTGCCGCTGTTGGCTGCAAGCTCTCTGTTGAACGCCGACTGCTGGTCGGTGGCGTCTCTCCCGTTCCGATTAATTCAGCTCAAACGAATTTTCCAGCTTAAAAAGACACGGGCACGGGGAAAGCGAGCGGAAAAACAATGCGCTTTAAGACGTCTAATGGCGACTGCGTGGCTTAAGGAGACGTCGGAGGAAGCTCGACGCTGCGCGGGTGGGGGTCGATCTGACGAACAAACAGGACAGGCGGGCGTCCAGCACGGACGGCCAGCGGAAGCGGCTAAGCGGCTGGCAGCGCATCGCCGACTTGGGCGACGCGCCGGAGGTCGACGACGGCGGCGGCGGCGGGGCAAGGCGGCTGGGGCTGGCCGAAGCTGCGGCCTGCAAGCGAGAGGAGGAGAGGCGCGTGGCGGCCCGCGGCCGGTCGCCTCGCGCAACAGTAGGTCAAAGCACTCGAGAACGAGGCGACGCTGGTGAAAGCGCGCCCGAGCGAGCCAGGTCCGCTTCGGCGACCGCCGCGTCAGCGCGCCGCTCGTGAGTGATGGTTAAATAACTTCTCAAAGGGATGACCAGCGGGGGCGGGCGGGAGCGCGCGCCCCACTCGCATCAGATCTCCACTGTTTGCGTAGTAAACGGGCGCGCGCGTCTGATCCGCGTCCATGGCGTGCTCGTCGACTCGAGTGGACCTTGCGCACCAGCCGCCCTTGCCCCCCACTGCCGAGCTGCAGCCGCCGGCTGCCGCCACAACGAGCCAAGACGCCGCATACAGCCGATTAAGGCGCGCACGCCTCCTCCTCCTTCAACACTTTTCCGCATTTCTACCAACGTTGGCGCGAGCCCTTTCGCCGGCGCGCGCCTCCTGCTGTCGACCGTCGTCGCAGCGCTCACTTCCGCGCCGGGCGCCGAACGAAGCGGCCGGCGCTCGAGCGACCGGTAAATGCAGGCGCGTGCCGATTGACCGGCTCCCTCAAAGGATTACGCAAACACGAGTGGCCACCGCTTCAAATGGTCCTCAAGTCCTCCCCGATCGGTCGTTTACGCAGCGAATTAGGTTGCTTTCGCCTCGCACAACCAGCCGCCGTCCAGTCGCTCGAAGTCTCTTTACTACGTCAAAGGTGACCGCCAGCGCGCGCGTCGACATCTCACTCAGTCGCGTCATCGAACCGCCAATGCCTCCGTCTCAGACAATCAAAGCGCCTAGTCTCAGCACTTGGACGCCTCGTCCAGCAGCTTGTCGACCTTGCGGTAGAAGGCGTCGTCGCGTCGGCGCAGCGTCAGCATGACGAAGTCGGAGCCAACGATGCGCGAGTCCTGGTCGTGCACGTACGGGTAGAAGTGCGGCGACACGGGCGCCCCCGACGACGCCGCGAAGTCCACCATCAGAGGGCGACTGCCCTTGCCGTCGACGTCCATCAACGAGGGGTGCAGCCAGCGCTTCGTGTCCAGACCCACGCGGTACGCCTTGCTGGCCGAGTCGTCACGATCCCACGCCGTCGACTCCGCCTACAATGATGTGGCACGCATGCCGGTTCATTCTCCGAGCTGCGACCGTTGTTGCGTCACCCACCTTGAGTGGCAGACTGGACCGATCCATAAGCACGGAGTAGTACTCGCTGCTCTGCTTCGGCTGGTAGACGTCGTGTCGGTTGCTGTAGTCGGGCGCCGACTTGCGCGCGCCGGCGTCCGCCAGCTGCGCCTCGGCGTCCGCGAACAGCTGCTCGACGGGACTCGGGCCCGACGCGCCCCTAGGCGGACCCAGCGTCGCGCTGAGCGCCTGACGAGCCTGGCGTTCGCTGGCCAGGCGACCTATGGGGCCGCCCCCTCTTGCCGGTTCATGATCGAGAATCTCGTAGTCGAGCCAGGCAATCGGCTTCTTCGTGAGTCGGTCGGGAGGAGTGTAAACCTTCTTGACGAACGACGCGTACGAGTCGGAAAAGGCGTCCGACCGGCTCTGCGTCGACATTTCGACACACGCTTCTTAGTCGCCGGGTCCGAATCAGGTAGGCATCGTCGCTTCGAAGAGAAAAGCCAACTTCAGTCTCTGCAGCGTTCTCCTTTTCCTGCGGCGCAAAGGAGCGGCTGTCGCGAGCGCCGCGCCTACGCAACCTTAAGACACTCGGGTCGGGGCTAGCTGCAGTTGGCGGAGGAAGCGCGACGCAAGAGTAAACGCGTACAGCCCGCCCCAAACACTGCGAGACAGCACCACCTTTGCAACTAACTATGCGTGCAATCAGGGTGTACGCGTCAGCGTACAACCCTAATACGTGACCACTTCTCAATGCGGGTTTTTGAATTTTCGATCGCCTATAACTTTTGATTGCCTGAACGGATTTTGACGCGTTATGGCGCAAATGAACCGCCTTCTTCTGGGGCATCGAATGCGCCATAACGCGTTTCCTTGCTTTACTGTAAGGGGTCAATAGTTCCAAAAATGTTCCAATTTTGTGGCTTTTTTTTTCATGTTCTCTGCCAGGTTTTTGGAGCGCCACTCGTGAACGGCTAAAGGTATCGATATGAAACTTGGACAGCATCTGCAGCTATTGCAAAGAAAATAGACGCCCAAAGGATTTCTTGATAGACAGCTCCGATTTTGAGATATCGTCGATTTGGCGATTTTTCTTGGACATAGCCGTTTTTTCGGGTGGTTTCCACCAAGAGTAAAACTCCAAAAAGTGCCGAGTAAACCCCAATTTTTTTTTGATTTCCTTGAACAGTTTCTTATGGCAAGTCTATGCCAAGCCACTAAACCTAAAACTTGATTACTGATAATGAGATATTAGCTAATTAAAATTTTGGAAGAAATGTTTGTCCTCTATAGGCGCTTCAACCGTTGGTCTGAGAGGTTTGCTAAAATGGGGAAAGTTGATCGCCATGACCTGGAATAGACCCCATTGAAAAAATGAGTCACCCCAGACGCACCAATATGTCTCTACGCTCTTGGGAAATTAGTGAAAAACGGCGATATTTCGGTGTGGTTAGCTCGTATGGCTTTGAGGTCAATAATAAAGTTGATCGCCAATCAGTGGGGAACATTTCATTCCTTAGGGCCAACGCGCTCCGACGCACCAAAATATTTTCACTTCCGGGAAAATCGCTATATCTCGTTGTGGGTAGCTCAGATCACTTCGGCTAAAACACAAAAGTTGACCGCCTGCATGTGTAGATCATTTTGGTTCTTTACACCACTACGCTCCGACGAACCAATATGGCATTACAGAAGTGCACGCACGCACGCACACCATCAAATGGGCTGCTTCACAAGAAACTTGATGTGGGTAGCTCGGATCACTTCGGCTAAAACACAAAAGTTGACCGCCTGCATGTGTAGATCATTTTGGTTCTTTACACCACTACGCTCCGACGAACCAATATGGCACTGCAGAAGTGCACGCACGCACGCACACCATCAAATGGGCTGCTTCACAAGAAACTTGATGTGGGTAGCTCGGATCACTTCGGCTAAAACACAAAAGTTGACCGCCTGCACGTGTAGATCATTTTGGTTCTTTACACCACTACGCTCCGACGAACCAATATGGCACTGCAGAAGTGCACGCACGCACGCACACTGTCAAAATGGGCTGCTTCGCAAGAAACTTGATGTGGGTAGGTCCGATCACTTTGGCTAAAACACAAAAGTTGACCGCCTAGTCATGGTGATCATTTCCATACTTTACATCACCATGCTCTGACGCAGCAATATAGCACAACTGCATGTGCATGCACGCATGCACATAATGTACATAGCACCTAGGTATGTACAATGTATCGTCATTACCGTATTTTGCATGCAGCTATTGACCCCTTCCCAAAAAAAAACGTCTCGGCGGACTCGATCGCGCCATTGTACGCGCATGTACGTCGGGCCATCGCGAGTTGCTTTGCATTTATTTATCAGGGTGTACGCGTCAGCGTACAACCCTAATATGTGACCACTTCTCAATGCGGGTTTTTGAATTTTCGATTGCCTATAACTTTTGATTGCCTGAACGGATTTCGACGCGTTATGGCGCAAATGAACCGCCTTCTTCTGGGGCATCGAATGCGCCATAACGCGTTTCCTTGCTTTACTGTAAGGGGTAATACCTCCGAAAATTTCACGTTTTTTTGAGGTTTTTCGTCGCCATTCTCGAACGTCTTATGCTATTGGAATGAAACTTCCAGACATTGGGACTCATATGGGTCTTAAAAACCTAAATGGGTTCCTTTGTTAGCGTTCCCTATCTCGAGATAATGTCAATAGTATGGTCGATTTTGACAACTTTTTGAAATCATGTCAAGGTTTTTCGTGTTTTCCTACTGGACTAACATCACCTTCTAACGCGCTATCTAACGCGCTATAGCACGTATGCATACTCGGTGAGTAAGAGATATGTCCCAAACTGTTTGAAAGCAAAAATCAAAACACGTCATTTTGTTTTGAAACAGCACAGGCGTCTACAACTCACATTTTTAGAAAGAAAAGCTTCTGAAGTAATTTGTGCTAGGTGCTGTTAATCTTGAGTTATGGTTCACTTTGTAGTCAGTGCTTGGGCAAGTGGGTTTGTCTGTCAGTGCTTTGGCGCAATCCGTAAGGCATCAGACTATGGTCGAGAGGTCCAGTTCAACTCCCGATGGCGGCTTTGCTTTTGCACGTGTCCCTGAAGAGGGATACGACTTGTGCCCCACCCTTCCACTTTGGTCATTTCTCTAGGTTCTGCCGATTTTTTTTTGATTTTTCGAACTTGTGGAAAGTTTGAAAAGCATGCGCGCATGCGTGCATACATACGTGAGCGTGCGTGCGTGCGTGCCTGCATAGGTTTTATCGTATCTGGCTTGTGTGTCTTACGAAAAAACACTGTATTAAGGAAAAATTTGCAGGTGGCTGCAAAAAAAAGGTGAATATGTGACGCTATTTTGTTAAAGTCCAGTTTGAAAAAGAGGGGTATTAATTAAGGCATGCCTCATTGATGTATAGCCACCTACACTTTGCAGCTGATCAACTTCAGTTTGAACAAACCGTGTATAAAAACTGAACCAAACGCAGCAACACGTCACATATTCGGCATTTGTTGTGTGAGCCATCCTCATTCAGCCAAAACGCAACAGCAATCCTTTAACATCTCATCTCTCTCTGACAATGCGTTGCCATTGGCCATTACCATGGACCTGGACAGCCAAATTTCCTGGTTAAATAATCGGCACCCTGCTAACATTTGTACATGTGGGTTGCCACTAAGTAGTGATGTGCATGCATACATACTGTACTGGCTCCATTCGTCAGTCCCCTTTTGGCATTTCAACCAATGATGAACTGCTTCTACAACGTTTGCATAGTGCAATGCACCATTTTACATCTTGTGAGTGCTTACGTGTATGCCGCGTGCCTGCGCGCGTGCGTATTACGTGCGCCTGCATCGTGTCCATGTACAAGATCATGGGGTCCTCCTACCATGTGGCATCAGTCATGCGGCATATGTGAATGCACTGTGTCCAGTCTAGTTACATCCTAAAAATTGCCACTGCACCTTCCTATGCACGCGAACACAAAAAAAATTAAAATTAATTGGGAGTGGGAAAATATGGCTGCGAACACAAAAAATGCCGAATATGTGACGTGTTTGCTTTGGTTCAGTTTTTATACACGGTTTGTCAAACTGAAGTTGATCAGCTGCAAAGTGTAGGTGGCTATACATCAATGAGGCATGCCTTAATTAATACCCCTCTTTTTCAAACTGGACTTTAACAAAATAGCGTCACATATTCACCTTTTTTTGCAGCCACCTGCAAATTTTTCCTTAATACCATCAGCAAACGATATGCCTAGAGGCCGTTCGAACTGGGCGCAACGCGAGAAAGCAACTCGGCGCCCCACACTTCACTGACTGTACAGTGGAAGGAGTGAATTAGCAGGGACCGCGCGCGGCTAGCCTAGAGCACGATGAGAACCAAAAAAGGCGTAGAACTCGGTCTGCGACGTTGAACGGGGCGAGCGAGCGCGCACACGTGCAACGATAGGAAACGTTTGCGTCAATGGCGCTGCGGTCGGCAGTCGAAGCGGCCGCAGAAAGCCGGGGGCGCCGGAGGTGGCGGCGGCGGCGGCGGTGGCGCGGCCAGTGTCGGTGGCGGGAAGACGGGACCGGTGGGCGGCGCCCTAGAGGGATCGAGACTAGAAGAGTGCGCGAGTGGCACAGACGCGGACGGACGAACCCGACCAAGGGACACTGGCAGACTGCGCCATGCCGAACTCGTGCTGCGTCCAGGCCGCTGCCGCGCCCCACTGCAGCGCTGAAAGAGACACACGCTGTCGTCTCACGACCCGCAATGGCCAACAATAGAAAACCAAACCCATCAGGTCCGAGTGAGGCAGCGGAAGCAACTCTTTGTCCGTTGCTTCTCGTCTGAAAGCGCACAGTTTGTGCAGTGCCGTATCCAGTTGTCTCTGACGGACGGCGCGACTCACAGTTCTCCGCTGTAGTCCAAGCTGACCAGAGCGCAAGAAGCGCCTTCCTTGCGCTCTTGCACCACCGCTGCAATGTCGCGCCACCGTTAGCGCGCAGCGCAACGTCGACACCTTCCGCTGGAGACCCACCACTGTAGAGGAGCAGTTCATAGCGGTAGAGACAGGGCGTGCCGACTGGGAAGACTGGCGGAGGTGCAGCCGTCGTCGTCACCTCACCGGCTCCGGCGGCCGCGCGTGCCCTGCCCGCGGCGGCAGTCGACGAAGGCGTCGACGGCAACTGGCGCTCTGCGGGCGTGCGAATGGAGCGGTTGACTGCCGGTCACCTAGAGCGGCAGCTCACCTCTCTTGGCCGCCTCCAGCCAGGACTCGTACTCGACGTTGCGGTAGCACGACGGCTCGACCGCGCAACGGAGGCCGACGGCAGCGCGCCAGCCCCGCCCTGCCGTCCACTGCCCCGCCGCCTGCAAGACGAACGGCACGAAAAAGGTACGACTTCATTCGACGGACGCTCAGTAGACGTTGGCGCGCGCACTCTTGATGGCCGAGCAGCAAGACGGCCTCCGGCGAAACGGGCTCTTTCGCTTCTGCAAGTGCAAATGACGGCGTGGACAAAAGCGTCGAACGAAGGTGTAAAGGGGCACATACGAGGGCGTCGACGGAATCCACTGCCAATGCGTGCCGCCAGCAGGCGCCCTTTCCATGGCGACGGCGGGCGACGAGGAGAGCGTGCCGCTGCCCGACGACGGTGGCGTCGGCAGCTGGTCGACCGGTCGCAGCTGCGTCGCCGACCGTTCGCCCATGGCCAAGCGCATCATGCCGTACACGACAGCTGAACGCGCCGCCAAGACGACAGGACTAGCAGCAGCGCAGCCGACGGCAGCGAGAAAGAGGGCGACGAACACTGGCAGACGCCCAGCTTCTCGCGCGCGCCGCACGTCATGACGGAGTCGAAGTGGCCCGGGTAGGACTCGCAGAGCAGCAGCTTCTCGCCGAATCGGTTGCCCGTCGCGTTCCAGGGCGGCTTGTCTACCTCTTGGTAGACGACAACGTCGCGCCTCAACGAAGCCCCGTTCAGTCGCGCAAGCCACGCTGCCGAGCGCAAGCTAGGAGGACGCACGCACTGTAGGAGCTGCGAGAGCGCTCGCATGCGCGACTGGTTGTCGGCGACGTCGTCTCCTCGACCGCGAAGCCAGCCCAAGCAGCGACACTCCAGCTCGGCCGCGTAGCGTTGCGTCAGAAAGACCTGAATTCCCAATCGCACGACGCCACCTCCCCGCCCGACCTGGGATCAAAGGTTCAGCAGTGAGACCACGACGCAACCTGGTCAGCGGCGGCGCGAAAGAGACTCGACTCGTCATGCGCCACTTGCTTCCGGACAAGGCCCAGCCGTTGCAGGTACTCGTCCATGGTGTTCTCGCGACTCTGGTACACGTGCCGTCGGCAAGGCGACATACAGGGCTGCGTGCCGCCGTTCACCACAGCCTCCAGTGTTGTTCCAGCCGCGGCGCTCTTCGGTCACACGGGACTTGGCGGCGCACATACAGCTTTCAAGATCCAAAAAAAATTGTAAACATATTTACATATCGCCTCTATTACGATACTGATGTATTACTGTATCGATTTGCCTAGTTGTGTATACAGTATCTCTGCGCTGTGGTTTTTCTACGTAAAGAAATAAGAAAGAGATTTCTGCTGGAACCCTTCTGCCGCGCTCTTGCCTTGACTGTGCGTTTCTATCGTTTGCTATTGCGTTTGCTCACATGTTTTTTTTATTTCCTTTATTACGTTGCTACAGTATTTGTATACTAACAGCGTGTAAATCGAGAACTATCAACACGTAGGTACGTTGATTTGATTATGCCTAGCGGACTGACGGACTGACTGACTGACACTGAATAGGCACTCAGAACGTACAGTGTCCGTGCATCTGTAACCGGGGCTCAACTGTGTCACCGGCAGATTATCACACAGGGATCTTGCTTGAGACGCGTCACCGACTGACTGTTGTCCGCTTCGTCACGTCGTCTCGATTCTGCTGCCTGCGGCGGCGTCGACTGCCATGCTCGCTCCTCCGTCTATACTACTCTGTCGCGTGCGTATTGCCTTTGCGAGGAAGGCCAGAAAGTCTACCTTCCACAGCTCTCATACTGTCACATGCAGAGACGTCTCCTACGTGAGTCGGCGCAACAGAAGCGACAGTTGGAGTTGCGCAGTAGCCGACGTCGGACGTCTGAAACTGACGCTGACCTTGTTGCGCGCTCGCTCGCTCGAAGAAGTACTGCGGCTCACGGAGGCCGCCGTCGTCGTCATCAAAAGCTGTGTGCCGTCGGCATTATTGGTCGCGGACTGCGCCTCGGCTGCGTAGACTGCGGGGCCGACGTCGAGCGACACGTTCGCCATGTTGTAGCTGATGCCCGGGTCCTGTAGAGCAGCGCTAGGGTTGCCCCGGCCAGGCGCAGAAAGCGCTCGGTCGGCTACCACAAGGAAAGGCTGAGCAGCGACGCCGCCAGCGTGCGAGTGCGGTGGACACCAGGAGATGGGCGTTGCGATCGGGTACGACGGCTGGTTCGGGTACCGTGGCAGAGCTGCTGAAGAACCAGACAGTCGACTTGGCCCTGATCGCTGAAACAAAGACACCGACTCACGTGACATGGAATCCAGAACGACGGATCCCGGCGGGAGGACGTCGGCGCTGGGAATGATGCAGAGCAGAGGGCCAACCGCTTGAGGAGGAGCACAGCCAGCAGCCGCACCGGCAACATGCCCCTGCTGTGTGCAGTTGTAGAGCGGACTGGCCTGCGTCTCGGGTTGCTGGCCGCTTTCTATAGCGGCCGTTATGGAGTCGCCGTTGCGCAGTACACTGTACAGTACTCGAAGCGGAACCTGCGCTGCCGACGTTGACGAAGGGCACTTCAATAGCCTGCTGCCGATAGACGGTGGGCACTCCGCCGAAGGAGCTCGCCTTCTGCACCACGGACGAGGCGCTGCGGCTGGGCGAGAGAAGCGGCAGAGGGTGCTGCGGAAGTACGGAGTAGTGGCCGTGCTGGGCCGGGTAGTGCGGCCCGTGCACGCAGGGCACGTCCAGCGATGAACTGGCGTAGCTGTCGCTCGACGACCACGGCCGCGTGCACTGAGCAGCGTGCCCGTAGCCGGCGGCGCCAGCCGCCTCTGGCGCCCCGTAGCCGCCCACCACTCCTCCGACGCCGCTCATTCCGGCCAGCTGAGCGGAGTCGGCCGACGAGTAGCCCGACATCGGCGACTCGAGGATCTCGGCGGAGGAAGAACTCTGCAATCGCTGCGCCACCTAGTCTAGCCACAAAACACGGTAGTGAGTTGCGTGTGTTAACCGACGTCGTGCTTAGCGAAGGCGGCGCGCCGGCCGTGAAAGCCGGGCGACTGGTGTCGGTGGTGCTGCTGCGGGAGGCGTTGGCTGTGATGGCGGACCCGAGGCGTCTGGCAGCGCTGCGGCACCGCGTGGTTGACGAACTGGTGCGGCGGGAGGCCGCTTGTCGTAAAGGTCCCCGGCAACGGTAATCGCTGCGTCGGAGTCGCAGCCGTCCCCATCATCTGATAGGCGACGTCGTCTTCGCTTCCAGTCGGCGCGCACCGCTGCTCGAACGAGTGCGCTCTACGCGTGTCGAGAAGAGTGCCGCCGTGGTAGAAGCCGACTGGGCCGTCGGATACTCGAGCAACGGTCAGCTATCAGCAGCAATGCCGTTGGGCTACGACTCGCATGATTCTCTCTAGCGTCAGCTAACCTCTTCGTAGGATAAGGCGTCCTTTCTAATGTTTTGTCGTCTCTGTTGGTCCAAGAAATAGCTGTGGGTGATATAATTTCGGAATGGAGTCTCAGGTCTAAAGATGATGGGACAGTTGGCTATGCATGAAGGGTGAGTGGGAGTGAGACTCACTCCCTGCTGTTCTCCGTCTTGCAGATGTACACGACGGTGCCGCTGTTATCGATGTTGTGCTGACAGCCGAAGAAGGCGGCCACGCGGTGTATGAGCATGCGGTTGTAGCTGCTGTGCTGTTGGATCTTCAGCGTCGTCTGGCTCCTCAAAGCGACCCGACGTCCGTCTCCCGACTCGCCTTGCGACGGCAAGCGGCGGATCGAGCGCGCTCACTCGTCCTTCATGAACGCTCGCAGCCTCTCCTCCAGCTCCAGCACCATGTCTCGATCCTTCCGGTTCTTGTGCAGCGTCGACACAATGAACTGCTCCAAGTTGATCCCCGTCGAGTCGGTGAACGAGCCAGGTGCCGACTCTGAGCAACGCCTTCTTTAATCACTTGGGAGCTCGACAAGGACAGGACCGCATGCCTACCGAACGACTGGGAGCTGGCGCCGCTGCCGGACTTGCTGGAGCCGAGGCGCCTGCCTTGGCTGCTCGACGTACGCAACTTCGTGTCGTCGTCTCCGCACACCGCGGCGCTTCTGACCAGCTTGCTCAAAGAATGCGCAGTACTCAAGTGCCGACTCTCGGCGTCCAAGCTCTGAGTCCTCCGTTCGTCGCCACTGCGGACACATTCGCCCAGCTTCGGCCGGTTCGTCGCCCTCTGAAACGCCTTCGATGACGTGATGATGCCCGCGTCTACCAGGTACAGGTATACTTGGCTTGCAACCACCCACCGGGACGACAACGTCAGAGGCGGCATCGAACGAAGTTACCCGTGTTTCCGGAATTGAGATCTGCAAAATGGCCTGCAGGCGTGGCGAAGTGGGGTCGTGTCGGGGACGCGCACCTGTGCGTTGCTAATCAAGTTAGATTTGGGGGCCACAGCTGGAGCGGACGCCGTAGACTGGGCGGCGCGCGGCGACGGCGGCGGATCCTCGGCCTCCTCCACCTCGGACTGCTTGGACAACTTCAGACGGGTCTTCGAGTTCTGCCTCTCGGCCGTCGGCTGCTCGTCTTTTTCCATCCCCTTACTGCCAGGCCCGTCCTATCCGGCCTTCGGCGCAGCTCAAAATTTCAACGGCGCGCAGCAACTCTAGAAGGTTGATGGATTACTTGGCGGTTGCGGACTTCAAGCAGTGCGACTGCGACGCATCTGACGTTGCACTATCCAAGGAGGGCGTGGGCGTTGCGCGAATCGATTGCGTCTCCAAGAACGCGCAAGAGCAACAGCACTCGCGGAGATGACGAGAGCGCATCGCTGATGGCGAGTTAGTTAGATAAGCGGACTGACAGCGAGTGGGATCGAGAAGCGCCGCGAGCGGCTAGGTGTAGGTATGGATTGGGGAACATTGAATGAGGAGCGGTAGAAATGAGAGGGAAAGAAGGGCGCGGCCAACTGCTGTCGTCGTGGGCGAAGCACGCCGTCGACGGCTGCTCGCGCCGCGCGGCCGCCGAGGCGAATGCGAAAGCCGCCGCCGTCGCCGCTGCCGGCCTAGAGAGAGAGAGAGGTGGAGGGCCGAGGACGGCGCAAGAGGAGGGTTCTGCTAGCGCAAGCAAGTCAAACACCCGCAGTAGCGGCGGGCGAGCCGACGCAGCATACGGCCGGCCTATGACGGGCGACGCAGCTTCACTGGCACATTGGGCCAGCTAAAGACACGGTCGCCGACCGGCCGAGCCGCTGGCGGGCTCTCCGTGCTTCGAGTGGCTCGTGCTTCGCGCTCCCAGCGCTCGACGCAGCTGGTAGAAACAACGGCGCGCTTCCCCTGCCGCTTTTTCGAGAGAGCGCCAAGAGAAACGCGTCCCCGCGCTCCACCGCGTGTATCAGGACCCACTCTCTTCTTACCGCGTCGACTCGACGTTCAAGTAAATCCCGTCCAACGACTCGAGAATACACAAAGGGCTATGCGCGGGGATGGTGAGGAGGGGCTGGAGCTTCCTGCTAGGGCATTTTAACGACGACGACTCTGCGCTGATTCACGTCGTCTGCGCACCGGTGTTCAACGCGAAAAGCGTTTCGGCTGGCCGCTCGGCGTGCCCAAGGTGATCCCAACAACAGACATATGACGAGGACGGCCACAAAGTGCACCTCTACAGCGGTGTTCTCAACTCGGCTGCCGATCGTCAGTCGTCTCGTCACGGAGCGAGCAACAGGCGTGGGGGCGCTGCGCAGCGGTCGAATTGAAGCAGCACGTGTACCGTCGTACCGTCACTTAGACGCGGCGGAATGACCGGATCGGTTCGCTCGCGGCGCTCATCTATAAAAAAGGTGCGCAAGTAACAGCGGCGTGAACCGCGGTCCTTTGGGGGCGCACGCTCTTGGCTGTTGGCTCTCGCCAAACGCAGCGCAACTGCCAAGACCACTGGCGCTGCCGGCACGGAATATGCGACCTGACGTATGCCTGTGCAACGCCTGTGGCCCTCTGGCGTCGTTGTGCGACACCCCCAATCGGCACTTCACGCAAACGAAGGGAGTTTGTCGGCAAGACAGCATTTGAGCACTTATCAACGGTGGTGGAAGAAGAGACAACTCATACATCCGCCTCCACTTTCACTTTTGCTGATTATACTCTCACATTTGCGAAACTTTTTGAGTCACTCGTCCGGGCAACATTTTGGACCAAGCAGGCGCAGCAGCAATTTACGATCAGGTGCAGGGCTGGCGCCACCTGCAGCCCATAGACCTTAAATGGAATGCAGACTAGCCGAGTTTGACTAGCTTATGCGAGATGTGCATTTCTGAGTACAATCATCTCTGTGTTTGTGGGTGTGTATGTGTACCCATGTATGTATGGTTTAGTTCCAAAAGTGCTTTGATAGCTTCAAAAGAAAAAGGCGGCAAAATATACCTTGTACGTACTAATGCAAATCATAGGTAGACCGCGCTGTCGTAGTCGTGGTCGCAGTTGTACCTTTATTTTGGGCGAAAAGTACCATGTTACACCTACTGTATTCTAGGGCTCATTTTCCATTCTGGATTGACCTCAGCTATCCGGTTACAGCTACGCCCACTATTGGCAAACGCTGTCACGTTGCTCGCGCACCATGAAGCCTGTTTGCTTTTTACTAAACGACTTTGCCGTTCAGCAGATAGGTAATTTGTATAACAAGGGTAGGTACTGTACATTGTACAGCAAAGACAGCAGCCAAGAATCGTTGTCCACTTACAGCAGCAACACGCAAACACATCAACAAAGTACAAGCTTTCAAGCGTTTCCAGGCTATAGCCTAGCAAACTTGTCGAATTGAGCGAATTGAGATGGACATGCTTGCTCCGAGTTTCTGTTTCATCAGCGTAACTGCTCTCTAGAGACCAGAGTCGATAAGCGGCGTCGCTGAGTCGACGCCTTCGAACGTGCGCGTCCGATCGAGCCTGTGGCAAAGATGGCATCGTGGGCTTAAACAAGCAATGTTCGTTAATTTGGTAGTCTTGACTACGACTGCGCTGCTCGGCTTGAGTGCCCGTCCCTCGGCGTCCCCCATGGACGAGTAGAAGAGCGCGGCGCGTGCGCGGCCGCCTACCGCTGTCTTCGGCCATTCCGCTCATCCATCCTCCTCCGCAGTCGACGGTGAGGCGCATGCGAGTCAGCAGTCACTCTCGCTGCCCACGGCGACCGCGCACTTGTGCGCCCCCGGCCAGGCGGGCCCGACGAACAACTAATCAGTGGCACCTCCGCCTATCGTCGAGTCCGATTTGACGCGACGCCCGAGTGGGGGCAGAGGCCGTGAAACGAACCAGAAGACGCCCGCCCTCGACTTCCCAAGCAAGACTCCGACTGAACCGCCAACCAGTGGGCTTTCAGACATAACCGTCCTCCGTCCGCGCGCGCGCGGCAGCGTTCAACTCATTCGATTCTGCCCTTCCTCCATCCGCCGGCCTTCGACGCCCTTCGTCGGGACTCAATGCGCATTTCCCAACTTGAGCAAATGGCGCAAACGAAATTCGGCATGTTTTGGATTTGCAGCCTTGATCGACGGCCCATGCGGGCGAGCGGACGGGCGGACGGACGGCGGCGGCGGCTCCGCGACAGCAGGCAAAGGGAGGACGGCGGGCGGCCGGGAGGAGTCGGTCGGCAAAGGCCGCTGGTCCGTCCGCAGCCCGAACAATGTAGGACCACGACCGGGTAGTGAAATTAGCAAGGAGCAGGCAGACCATCAGCCGTTGGCGATTCAAGCTCTCCGCTTCCGCCTTCCGCGTTCTATTCGATTTTTCTTCGGCGTCCCCTTTGAGACGATAGCTTGTTAGCCGAGCCTGTGCTTCGTAAGCTAGAGGGCAAAAATTGCGCCTTTGTGGTTCTTAATATATTTTCCTTGGCGCTGAGATGCAGCGTCTTGGATAACGCGGCGGCGCGGACGCGGCGCTCGGTTCGCTTTGCGGCTACTGGCGGCCGGGCTGTTCTGATTTTCATTTCGTCCAGGCGACCCGTTGGCCGCGGCCGAGCGCGGCGTGCGACACGATTTGCTTGCTCTTTCCTCCCCGGATCGAGCGGTCTACGTTTCGACTAGTTCCCAGGAGCCGAGCAGAGGCGCTCCGACCAGTCCCACCGCCACCTACGGACGGACCGAGGGCCCGTCGTGTGGCCGCTGCCCGAACGGCCGGGAGCGTCGACCGCGTTGCATGCTTAGCGCGTCTTCGAAATGGCAAGCGGTGTCCGTCGCAGACGGCGTGGACTGCGATTAACGCAGTTTCCGTTCCCATCGTAGCGGCAGTAGTAGGAGCTCCTTCCGTCCCCCCCCCCCCCCACTACCTTCTTTAGCGGCGACTGTGTCGGCGGAAACGCCGACGCGTGTCCGTAGTTAAGCCGACAAAGGCAACAGGCCCCGTCGTTTCCCACGACTGATGTGCACTCGTGTCGCTGCATATACATTCGCTACACTCCCCCTAACTGGTCAACTCAGTTGCTACTGTTGTTTTTGGTATTTTTTTACCTACTTACCGCAATATTGGCGGCTGCGCTTCCGCTATAGACATGTCGTGTCCACCGCGCAAGTGATTGACGAGACGACAAGAGGGAAGCTTTTCAGCGCCGGCGAGACTTTTAATCGAGCGCCATGTCAGCGGCCGAATTCAATTAGGCGCAATGGGCGCTGAGACGCTGCAAGTGACGTCGGCCGCCTCCACGGGCTGAGACGACGCAGCCGGGAAGAAAGTCGGGGCGATGTCTCAGATCGGCGAGGAGGTGGGCAGGGACACGCTCGCCATCGGCCCTCTGTCCGCCTTTCAACGGTTGGTCCCTGGCTCGTGCTGGCTGGGCTGGTAGATAGACTCATCGGGCCCCGCCCACGCGCACACGGCCACCCGCCTCCGCAGGTCACCGTTGCGCAGCTCGCTGAGACGGGGCGGTCGCCGAGAGTCACCGACTAGGAAGACAGTCAGCTTTGGAACTATGCCACAAGATAAGAAGGTTTCCAATGGTGCGATTAAGCGGGCTTGTCTCGTCTGTCTTCCACTGAACGCAAACGCACACGACCTCGTTCAGTCAACGACTGCTTAAAATACATGGAAAATGGCTCGAGTCTAACCAAAATTCGTGGCGGTAGTCGACAATATCGGAGAACATTCTCGCTCGACGCTGATTGGTCGCACATTCGTTGGACACCGTCGAACAAGAAACCTCACAAAGCTAAAAGTAATTACCACCTACCGTAGAATTCAGCATAAGTGAGGGCAATCGGTGCGGTGTGCGCATGACTCGATTCAGTTTTGGTGTCGACAATCAAAGAGGTGCGATCGGGTCGCAACACCGAGGTGCTACGGGCGACGGAGCTGTCGGTCGACTGCCAGGTAGTTGCGTAGACGGAGTGCAGCCGAGCGGTACAGTTGTGCTGTCGCGTTTTCGCTGCAGGACGAGTGCGCGTTCTCGGTGATACACGGAGACGACTACGAGTGCGTCGACCTGGTCGCCGCCAGCCCGGAAGAGGCGAACATCTGGGCCACGGGCCTGGTACATCTCGCCGCCAAGTCGGCCGCTCTCCACGCACCCGGCACCGCTGGTGCGTGTTCCTCGTCCAGCAACCAAACCGCTCGGCACCGACCCTACGTTGGCGCGCTTCTCAGCTCAACACAACGGAGGAGTCAATGCCGACGTCGCCAACATGTCCACCCTACGAGAACGGTTGAGTCGGTTTAGACAACTTTGAACCGACGTTTCAAATGAACTCCTCGCACGGACGATGAAACCTTACAGTGTTCAAGGAAAGCATACTCGTCAAGCGTCCCACTACGATATTACATGACTACTAATGTATTTATTATTCTGATTCAATAATTTGCATACCATACATGTTTGCACTATGGAAAATTTACATACCGTAAACATTTGTAATGTTCGCTTTCAAATTGATAACAAATTAGTAACGCTTACTACAACATGGCTATGAATCTTAGCGTCTTTTTTTTACTTGTGTGCACTTTGATTTGCTACACTTGATGGTATCTGATCCTCTAGATGGCTGTCGACAGCGTTCGATGCGACCTGCAAAGAGATGTCTACGGAGCAACTGTCAGAGCGGTCCCTCACGCGTCTTGTTCGCCAGTTGAACGAACGCGTCGCTCTTTCTCGCATCAAGACCAAAATCAAAGTTAGCGAACCGACCTTATGTGCATTGTATGAGCGTATGCGGTTATAGGTTTGTATGTACAAATGTACTTAGACGAAGCGTTCATTACATCTGTGTACATGTACGACGTGCAGTAGTACGGTAGAAGCGTTTGACCGTGTCCCAGGAAGTGGATTCACTGAAAGCCGAGAAAGAGCGCGGAGAGTTCACGGCGGCCGACTTCTTGGACATTTACAAAGACTTGGCGACGCGACCGGAGGTCTACTTCCTGATGGTGCGCTACGCGAACAAGGACTACCTGAACTGGCGCGACCTGGAGCTCTTCCTCGAGACCGAGCAGGGCGTGCGTGCGTGCGTGCGTCCTCCTGCGTGCCCACGCGCGCCGCACCGGTGTGGCGCTGCAGGCGGTGGACGTGTCGGAGGAGACGTGCGCGCGCATCATCCAGGCGTACGAGCCGTCGGCCGAGGGTCGCCAGCACTCGCTCATGACCGTCGACGGTGCGTGCGTTCCGTTAGGAGGACTGGGCGCGTGCCAGAGCGGAGCCGAGAGCCGCGAGCAGGCTTCACCAACTACCTGCTGTCCGCCGAGTGCGACCTCTTTGAGTTCGGCCAGCGACGCGTCTGTCAGGACATGCGGAGGCCGCTCAGCGACTACTTCATCGCCGCCTCCAACAACACCTACCTCGTCGAGGACCAGCAGAAGGGGCCCTGCTCCTCCGACGGATACGTCAGCGTCCTCAAGCGCGCCTGCCGATTCATCGAACGTTAGTGGCCGCACAGTCGCCGCCCTACTGTAACCTGTAGGTTCTCTTGCGAGCGTGTGCATTGTAGTGGACGTCTGGGAGACGGAGGAGGCGAACCATTCGTCGGCGCTCTCCTCCGCTCGCGACGCGTCCGCCGTGGTAGAAGAGAGCGAGGAGGAGGACGTCCCCGGACTCGCCGTCTTCCACGGCCAAACGTCGACGCTGCCGCTCTCCGTCGGTGCGGCGCTGTCGACCATTCGACGCCACGCCTTCAACGCTTCTTCCTATCCACTAATCATTCGACTGGAGCTGCACGTGAACAGCAAGCGGATGCAACGTCGCCTAGCTCGCCTCATCAGGAAGCTGCTGGGCGACCACCTCGTCGACCAGGACGAGTGGTCGCAGTGGGACGTCTCCGCGCTGCCCAGTCCCGAGTCCCTGAAGGGCCGAATACTATTCAGCGTGGGTCCTCGTTCTCGGATGCAATTCAACATGCAGAAAGACGGCCGGGCATGTTCGCCGCCATTCAGGGTCGGAGCCTTGCGGAGCGCTTGCCGCAGGGCGAGGTCGTGGAGGAGGACGAAAGCGCGGAGTTCGCGCTCAACGCGCGCTTCTGCCGGAGGCGCGAGCACGAGAAGCGCATCGTCATCGTCAGGGAGCTCTCCTCCGTCCTCTGCCCGCTGCTCGAGTCCATGCAGCTCAAGGAGCTCGCGCAAGTCGAGACTGTCCGCGGCGGTCAGGCTGTCCGCCCAGCCGTTCCTTCCGTCTACGACTAAGACTGCGACGCGTTCAGCGGACGCCGACGACGCGGCGGACGGTACGGTGACGGTGCGCCGTCATCGAGTTTGGAGCCTCAACGAGAGCGTCTGTTTGCGTCTGGCCCACTCGCAGCCGGCCGAGCTGGCGCGCCTCTGCACCACTGAGCTCACGAGAGTCTACCCGAATTCGGTCCGAGTCGACAGCTCCAATATGAACCCGCAAGAGTTCTGGAACTTCGGTGTGCAACTCGTCGCGCTGAACTATCAGACTCCGGGTCTCATGATGGATCTACAGGTCCCAACAGTTTCTGCAGACAAATAGCACCTTTTAAAACTGTCCGACAAAGAGTTGCCGATTTAGGAAGGTAAGTTTGCCGCCAATGGCGGTTGCGGTTACGTTCTGAAGCCGGCGCTCATGCGCTCTCCCGGCTACGCGGGCCAGTTCGTATCAACGGACAAGCTGCCCGTACCACAGGCGCCACAGGTTCAATCGGTGCTTCGGCGGGCGCTCGTAGTCACCACGCAGCGACGTTCAGATTCTGCACCTGAAGGTGATTAGCTGTCAGCAGCTGGCGCGACCGCGCGGCTCGTCGGCGAAGGGCGACAGCGCGGATCCGTTCGTCGTCGTCGAGCTGTTCGGAGTGCCGGCCGACTGCGCCGAGGAGCGGACCAAGACCGTCCGCAACGACAGTGAGCGCGCGCGGCCCACCAACACGGCTGTCGACACTTCGCTGCCGTCGCTTGAGGCGCGAACCCGACCTTCGAGGAGAGCTTCCAGTTCCAAGTGAGCGTGCCGGAACTGGCGCTCGTGCGCTTCCTCGTGCTCGACGACGACTACATCGGCGACGACTTCATCGGCCAGTACACCATTCCCTTCGACGCCTTCCAAAGCGGTGCACCACACAATCCCAACTTCTCGGCACGCGTCACCGTTCTGATGACCATTGTGAACGTGCAGGCTATCGGCACGTCGTGCTCAAGAACAACGAAGGCGACCCTTTGGAGAACAGTACGCTGTTCGTCCACGTCGCCGTCACGAATCGGAGGGGCGGAGGGGTGAGAGGGTTGGACGCGCTGCTCGTTTGCCGCCAGAGAGGACGGCCTGGGCTTGTTGTAGAAAGCGAAGAAGAGAGGCATGTCGGTGAAGCGCAAGCAGCAGCGCGTCCACACGGGCGTTAAGATGATCGGCATACGCGCCGTCGACGACATGTTCAAGACGGCCGCCGGCCTACTGGGCGAGTGCATCCAGTTGCGCGTCGCCCTAGAGGCGGCCCTCGTGAGTCGGACTTTTTTTTTTGCTTTGCGCGCGCGTCGACGCCCAAAGAAGGCTCCGCTCGCGCCGCCGCAGGTCGAGTGGCAGGAGCAGTGCGGCGTCGGGCCCGCTGCCACCGTTCGTCAGGGACTCAGGACGATCCACTCCCGACTCGCCATGGCCGCCGGAGCCATCGGTACGACGTCTGCGCGCCGACGCACGCGACACAGTCCTAGGCGCGCCTTGCAGAGAACGCGGGCGAGGCCGAGTTCCTCATGAATACGGCCATCACCATCACACTTGACTCCAACGGGGTAGACTGTTCTCTCTTTGACTGTACGTTCCGAGTGACGAGAGCGCGCTGCCGCCGCATGTCGGCTTTCACTAGGGTTCAATAGACGCACGACTGATGTTGATCGGAACGGTTCGACTCTTGACCATGGCCTTGACCTCTTGACCACGGCGAGCGGTTCAATTCAGCAGCCGAGCGTGAACAGCAAGGTCTGGCTGCCCGACAACGTGAAGAAGTTGGCCGACGCCCTGGACGCCTACCTGGAGAAGTGCAAGGCGGTCGCCGACCAGTCCGAGTCGCTGCTCGCAAAGGTCGGTGCTGCTCGCGGCGTGGCCCGCCCTCGGCATATTCTCTTCACGTGTCCCTGTCATGGTCTAGCTGGCCGAGGCGACCAGGAACGTGTCGGAGGCGCACGAGGAGATTGGGAGCCTCTGCGCGTCGGCAGGACTGCGCGGCCAGAAAGCGACGAGGTGGGCGAGCGCGAGTGCATGCTCTGCCTGCCGGTCGACGCCCGCCACAACGCGCGTCTCGTTGCAGAGCGACGGAGAACTTCGCGTGGAACCTTCGCCACCTGAAGGCCCAGACGGACCAGATGACGACCCTGGACAAAGAAGCGCGGGAAACGCTGAAGCAGGTGAAGCGTCCTCCTCCCCCCCCCCCCCTCCTGACCTGCCGAAAGCGCGTCGTTCCGTCTGCAGACCGTCGACGCGGCGCGAACGCTGAACTTCCTCGCGACCTCGGACGCGACAACGACGTCGACAGCGCCGGTCAAGCAGCGCGGCCGACTGACGAAGTCGACGTCGAAAGACGGCTGCGCCGACTCGTCGTCCCCGGCGACGGCGGCGTCGGCGCTGCCGAGGCCGCCTTCTCTTGAGTCTTCCTTCCAAGAAGTGACACTCTGATTCGGCAGTGGAGCCCGCGTCCTCCAACCACTCCCAGGCTAGCCCCAACCGTCGGCAGCCGGCTATGTGATACCGCCAAGCTAAAATTACTCTCGTCCGACGACAACGGTGCTTCGGTTCGTCATTCGCGCGCAAAAGTGCCGTTTTTGTGATAGGCGTGGCGTCAAGTAGTTGCCGCAGCGAAATAGACTGACGACGACAACAACTCGAACGAGCGCCTAGTAGGCGTGCTTCCTCGTCGTCGTCCTTAAAAAAAAAACTCGTCGGAACAAAACAAGCGCACCAGAGCCACTGAGCGATCACAATGGCGAGAAGAGAGAGAACCAGTACCGAACGGCACGTGCAACTGAAAATGCTGCTGTCGGCTAGCACGCCTAGAGACTCTGCGCATGATGACGGCAACACAAAAGCTCGTGACAGAGGATCAACTAAACCAGAGAGTAGACGCTGCCACGACGGTCTAGTTGACGCTCTGTCACTCTAGGAGCGAGTACGAGTGAGACTGTACAACAATGTCGTCGTTCGTAAGTGCAGCACAGCGGTGGAGTAGTAGTGGTGGTTGTAGTAGTAGTAGTACCTCGGTTGTGGCGTGACGTCGGGGCAAATATGAACAACAGAGCAGTCAGTCAGGCACGTTGTGAGGCGCTGTGATTGCGCTGGAAGTCTAGGCGGCGGCGGCGGCGGGGGCGGCACGCGGCGGTGGCTGGAGGGTCTTGGAGTCGCGCTTGAGCGTCCGTACGATCTTCTCGCGCTCCTCGACGATGTCGCTGACCTTCTTGTCCCAGAGGTGGCGGTCGCGCTCGATCGCGCGCATGTTCTCCAGCACGAACGCGCTCGCTGCGCCGTAGTGGGGCGGATTGGCGGCCGGGTCGTAGCCTGCGCGAGCGACGACAACAACCGTTGTGACCGGCACGGCGACGCCCTGAGCAGCTCACGCACCGAGGAAGGAAAGCATAGGTGCGATGGTGGCCATGTCGGCGACCACGTCGTCGGGGAACTTGCCCACCCACTTGTTGAGCGCTTCCACGTTGATGGGCTTGACGATCTGGTCGCTGCTCCGCTCCGTCCTGCGTCGGGCCGAGCAAGTCAGACAGGGCGAGAAGAGGGAGGCGAGCGCGCTCGCTTACAGGGAGATGGAGATGCGCTGTCCGATGAACTGGTCGTGGTGGAGGACGGACTCGTTCCACGGCAGCCGGAGGAACTCGAGTATGCGGCGAGCCTCGCGCTCGGGCTCGAGCACCAGATGCTCGTAGCGGACGGGCAGGCAGCGGGACTCTCCCACCAGCCTGCACTGCTGCCACATCGCGTGCACGGCCTGCGATTCGACAGTGCCCGTCGCGTCCAGACAACAGCCGCCCCACAAGGACGCCACTCACGGCGTTCCACTTCTCGAGACACTGTCGCGGGTCGTCGAGCTTGAAGCCCGTGATCGTCACCTTCCGACTGATGATCGAGTGGACGGTCGCGCGGCCGTCTCGAATCATAAAGAGAAACTTGGAGTTGGGGAAGAGCGCGCCCAGATACTCGGCCGACTTCAGCGTAAAGGGATCCTTGTTACAGAGCCTCTCGGCCGAGCGGCCGTGTCTGCTAATCACCTGCAATGGACGCGCGCGCAACCGACAGTGTGACGAGAGCGATCGTGAGAAATGAGGAGGGGGGACGCACGCACCTCGAGAATGAACGAAGACATGGCGGCGTCGACGACCGAGTCGTCGACTCCGGCCTCTTGGAGACGCTTCGCCTCCTTCTTGTTGCGCTTCCACGAGGCGCGCATGCCCAGGATCCGCGGTATGACGCGCGTCTCCTCGCCGCTGCAGCGCCAGCCAGATCCGCGTCAGAAGGAGCGCGCGCGACGCGATGCACCCATGCTGACTCACCATCTGACGGCGGGATGCGCGTCGAGCATGGCGCGCATCAACGTCGTGCCGCTGCGGGGCATGCCGCCGATGAAGACGAGAGGCAGCGCTCGAGAGGGCGAGGGCCGAGGCTCCGCCGACCCTTCTAGGGCGGCGGGAGGGGGGTCTGCCGACTCCAGTGTTCGCTGGCCGACCTCCCTCTTGACCGAGGCGACAGCGTCCGCGCAGTCTGTGGCGTTGAGAGACCGCGGCCCGCCCACAGTGACGTAGAGGACGAAGACGGTCGCGAGCAGTGCCAACAGAAGCGTGGGCGTCAGTCGGCGCGACGGCATCGCGGGGCGCAGGGAACGCGCGGAGGCGCGCCTGGCGTCCGTTCCGTCTGCGGACAGTTCGGTCGAATCCGGAATTAGCAGCAGCAAGTGTAGACGGCCAAATCAAAGCGGCGACGACGACGGCGCCTCGCAGCGCCAGCGCCAGCCACTGATTGGAATCGTGGCGGCGGACGCTGGTTGCCGCTCACTTTCGCCGCCGTCGTCTCCAGCAGTCAGCTTGTCGTCAATACGAGCATCCATTCCAGGAAGGGGCGCGTCGTCGTTGTCGTCGTCGCCGCGGCTCAGCCGGCAGCGCAGCGGCGGCGGCGCCCACTAGACGAGGGCGCGGCAGGCGAAGCGCTCATCACTCATCAGTCTTGCATGGAATCGTCCCGAGAACTGCCGCCGAGGCGATTCAGGCAGTGCTAGTCTTTCCACAGACAAGGCAAGACAAGCCGGAACCAGTGACGCGCGCCGCTCTTCTTTCTGCTGGGCTCGGCCCGTCGGCTGTCTACGTAGGCGGTGCGTGGATTGTAAGCGACGGCGACGAATCTAAATTGGCTTTCGGTGTTGACGATAGCGCACAATCGACCTGACGACCACCAGAGCGACAATCGTTGTCTGCCCGCACGTCCACACACGAGAACGGCATTACAACACGCGAGGCGGAACTGCCGCCCCCCAACCCTTCCGATTGCCGACTCCTCCATCTGCGAAGAAAGACGGAGACGGTGTGACCTTTTTCACACGACTCCGTAACTGTCGTAGTCGGATTGACAACTTAGTCGCAACGGTTGGTTAGCAGCCGATTGTACTGCACCCAATGGGTTCCATAATCAATTCAACCGGACTGGCATGACAGCTTCAGTAGTGCAGGCTTCTTCTGCAAGAAATTTTTAGGATTTCACATGTCATCAACGACTACTTCAACACAGCTGCTATAAAACAAACGAAATATAGCATGTACCATACCTTTCGTGACCCTTCCGGTCTCAACGCCGTTGATTGACGTCGAGTCGACGGGGCAATACCTACTCGCGCGGGGCATTACGGTAGGAGGGGCACATTTGGGAGGGGCAGCCCAATTGATATCTACTTGGGGGGAGGCTTAGGCTCAAGTTTAGGCTTTTGCTTAGGCTTAGGCTTAGGCTTTTGCTTAGGCTTAGGCTAAGACGAGATCAAGCTTAGCTTGCCCCTCCCAAATGTGCCCCTCCTACCGTAATGCCCCGCGCGAGTAGGTTTTCCCGTCGACGGTGGATAGGCTTTCTCCTAAAAGATAGAGTGTAATAAATGTGTGTGCTGCTTGCCGTGCGGCGTGTGTGTCTGTCTGTAGCGTAGCGGCGTCGGACACTGCGGTGTGCCCTCCGCCTTCGTAGGTGCCCGCGAACACGTCTGCCTACGAGAGAGGCCGCAGCGCCAGGGCGGGCGGCGACTGACTCCGGCGGACGACCGAGCGACGGCCGACCGGCGGACGAAGAGGCTTGTGCGCGCTACCGTGTGCGACAGCGGTTCCGGCGCAACACAACCTTTGGCGACACGTGGCAACAGCGCGCCTGTGCCACGGACGACGAAAGCGACGGCAAGCGAACGGCGACGAAACGACGAAACAAAGACTACAAAACGAAGAGACTGACGATAAGACTGATGATCGGTCGCGAGGGGGGAAGGCGAGGGGGAGACGCGCACAGCAGGGGGCGTCTCAGTGGGAGTCGAAAATACAACTACATGCAAATAACTGGTAACTCGCAGTATTTGCATAATTACGCACAGCCTTGCATATCGTAACTACGCTACAAATAGGGTTGTCCGGTCACTTCGCCCCATGCGCCTCCTCTTGGGTTGCTCTTCTTCAGAAGGCGTCCACGCAGCAACCCGACTTGCCTTGTCCTCGCCCCATGCGTCTTCTCGGCGAGCCACGGCGAGCGTTGACGGGAGTCGGAGTCGGTGCGGTCGGAGTCGGCGGCCAGTAGAGGCGGTCCAGCGTGTCGGCAGCAGCGCTCGCGATGACGGTGTCGAAAAGTCGACGGCAGCGCTGGAACGCGTAGCTGGAGTGCCGGTCGAAGCGCGGGTCGAAGGCGTCCTGGGCGTAGTGCTGGCGCAGGTGCGTCGCGTCGAGGCTGGACGGCGGAGTCGTCGAGTGGGCGAAGCTCCTCGGCGGTCTTGACTGGCGGTCGGCAACGGGTATCGGGTGCGGAATGGTGGGGGCGTAGGGAAAAGGGCCGAGTCGGCCAGACTGGGGCAAAGCGGTTGCCACTGTGTGGTCGTGGCGGCTGTACGCTCGCGTGTGCTGTCGAGAGGGTTTCTGCGTCGTCACGTGGCGCGGGGGTCGGCGGCGAAAGGTCGAACTGGTGACCAGAATGGCGTCGTCCTGTTGTCGAAAGGTGCGCGTGGTTCTGGCGAAACGGTTGGGCGGGTCGCCCTTAGTAGCCGAGTAGGTCTCCGTCGACAGCTTCGGCGTTCTACTTCGACGCGTTTGCTTGGTGCTCAAAGTAGACACCGTAATGACACCAATCAATGGAGCGAAATTCAAGTTTTCGGTTTTGCGTGTCGGTGTCGGCGAAAATGGCGAGTCGCCTTGTGGCTGAGGGTTCTGGGCCTGTCGAACGAGCTGTTTGCGGTCCAGCTTCTGGCGCCGGTCTTTGAAGCGTTCGATGACACGCGGTTCGCGTAAGCCTTGATTCTCAGAGAACTGCCACGAGAGGTCGGAGTCTTTGAAGGTGACGTAGCAGTCGAAAGCCGACAAGATGTTGGTGCCGACAATGAGCGGAACGGCTGTTCGATTACTGTCGTCGATGAACAGCTGGCACGTCCGCTTCCTGCTGCCGAGTTGGACGTCAACTTCGAGTTGTCGGCGCAGTTCGACTCTGCTCTGCTGCACTGAGAGAAAGGTAGCGCCGCGCGTCGGCGTGACTTTGCTAATGAGCTTGCGTGCCACAGTGGGATCGATGCTTTCCAGCATCTCGTCGAGCATGTCAGCTCGCAAGACTGAGATGACGGAGCCCGTGTCCATCAAGCCGACCAAAGGCACGCCAGCGACAATGACCGGAATATTCGGGGTAGGTCCGATCAATTGCCGTGCCTTTTGTTTGTCAGCTGGCGCGTCGCCATCTCTTGCAGCAATTGTCGAATGGGTGGCTGAAGTCGCCACTTTGGGCTGCCTTTGTGGAGCGGTCAGGGTCACTTTCTTGCGGTGGGACGCGCGCTGGTCGGTGGTCGACTGCTGGACCATGGCGCTGACGTCCTGACCCTCGTCGTCGTCGTCAAAGTCGTCGTCTCCTTGCTCCTGCTCTTGTGGTGCGTCGTCAGACGCGTCGTTGAGCGTCTCGTTCGGTCGCCACATCCACATGTTTCGATTGGTATGTCGTTGAACGGCTGAGGCGCCGCGACTGGGTTGGCTTCGCTGCGCTGCTCTCGCGCGGGGATTGGAGCAGTAGTTGGGGCAGATGGGATCGGTCTGCCTGTGTCCGTCAGCGTGACACGAGAAGCATTTGTCGAGCGCAGGGTCGAATGGTGGGGGCCGCCTTTGGTACGGTGCGCGCCCTTCGAGAGGCCGATTGCCATTGTTGCCGTTCTCGGTGTAGCTGTGCCGCGTCGGCTGCTCTAGGTCGGCTGCTGTATTGGGAGCCTCGTTCGGTTCAGCGTTTTGGTCGGTCGCAAAATTCGTGCCCGTGTCGGGTCCCATGAAAGCGCCACTGTAGTAAGAACGGCGTCCGTGATCACCGCCTCCTCTTAGCCAGCCGCGGCCTCTCGGACCGCGCTGCTCGTGTCGAAATTCGTCGTTGACTGCGGGATGGCTCACGGGCGAGCGAAAGGCGTTGGCGCGAATGCGTTGGTTCTGCTCGTACGTGTACGCGGCCGTCATGTACGCGTCGAGCGTTGAGTCGCGGGCGTGCTGCAGTACGTAGCTGCGCATTCTGTTGGGCAGGGCCTGTGCGAATTCGTTGCCCATCATGACCTGTGTCGGTCGGGAATGCGCCGCACCGGGCGTCGTGTACACGTGTGCCTGTCGAATTTTGTTGGCTACGTCTGCGATCGTCATAGTCGACGCGTCGTAGTGTAAGAAGTGCAGCTCGTGCTGCTTGTCGTCGACGCTGATCTTGTCGATGAGCCACATCGCGTGCGCATAAATCAACGCTTCCAGGGTGCAAGTGACGAAGCGGCTCTGCAACTCCCGGAAGTGCGTGCGCGTCTCGACGTCGAGAAAGCGATAGAACTGCGGAAGCCACTGCAGCGGAGGTGTGTTCTGGTCGAGCAGCCAGAACTTGACGCTGTCGACGAACGCTGCGAACGATTCAGGTGTCATGCCGGACGCGTTCGTGCCGAGAGAGTAAACGGCCGGCTTGGGGGGCTTGGCGGCTCTCGTGTAGCCCTCTTCTGGAAAGAAGCCGTAGCTCTCTCGATAGCTGTTCAAGTGCAGCGTCGTCTCGGTGAGGAACAGCGCCTCGTAGATTGCGTGGTTGCGTTCGGCTTTGGTCGCCTGTCGCTGCGCGTTTGTAGGCTTCCACACGATGTTCAGAAAATCGGTCTGTCCCTTTGCTTTCTCGGCCGGCACGCCCAGAGGCGTCCGCTGTCTCAAGGAAAAGAGCACTTCTTGGTACGTGTGTCCGTACCGGTTGACGACTCTACCGTCTGGCGTGTGGAACGAGTAGTCGAGTGACTGGGCCGCGGCGGCCGTGACTACAGAAGCCTCAATTCCGTTGTAGTGTGCTGAGAAATGCTGCGGATCTGCCGGCAGCGTCTGCAGAGCCGGCGTCGTCGTCTCCGCCGCGGCTGCTGGCGGCGGCCGCTGCGAGAACCACGGCTGCGCCGGCGTCGAACTGGCTGCGGGCGGCGCGGCCGCTGTTGTGACACTGGGCGCTGCGTTCATGTTACGCTGCATCAGCGTGAGCATGCCCTTCTGCATCTCGATCAGACTCTGAATCTGCTCTGTCATTGTAGGCCCGTTTGCCTGATCGGCAGAGCCAGGAAAATCCGGCGGCACGTGTCGAAGATTCGCGTCTGGCGTGACTACAGTCGACGTTCCGTGCTGACCCGGCCGTGTCATGCCGGCGAGAGAGACCTTCGGCCTAGCTGCGGGAAAAGACGGCTGGCCGTGCGACACTTGTACTAGCGCCTGTGTCGGCGCGAATTGCACATTCTGCGTGTGCTGAGTCGGTGCGTGTGCCGTCGACTGTCTGGCTTTCTCGTCTGCAAGCTGCTGTTCGAGTTGCTTGCAACGCGTCTGAGCGTCGTCACGCTGTTGCTCTGTCGAGTGTATCGTTCGCGCTTGACTCATCAAGCCTGCGGTCGCTGCCGCGTACATCTCGCACAGCCGAGTCGGCTGCATTTGCAGTGCCGCGTCGCGTGCGGCCGAAAGTGTCACTGCGTCTTGGCTCGTGAATTCATCAGGGAGTCGCAGCCCCGGAACGTGCGGTGCGCCCGCGGCGGCGCTGCTGTCGAAAGGTGCGTCTTCGTCGTCGCCGTCGTCGGCGGTCTCGGCTTCGTCCTCTTCAGGACTGTCGCCGTCGCGCAACTGTCGCTCGTAGGTGCGTACGGCCGTCTGTTCGTGCGGGTCAAGCTCGTTGAACGCGATCAGCGCGCGCCTCGGCTGCTTCGGAAAAGTCGGCGGCGCGTTCGCCGCGTCAGCTTTGGCCTGTGCCTCGTACAGCTGACATTCGAAGTGCACCGAGTCGGCGTCAGAGGCGTAGCGCCGATTGAGGACGAAGAGTGACTTGTTGTAGTCGACGACAATTTCGTGCAGGTCTTGGAGCGACGGCAGCGGGAATTTTCCACCTTTCTGCGCGATTCGCGTCTCGTACACGATTTTGGCGGCCGATTTCTCGAACACGTCAATGTCCGAGGGGAAGACAAGGGAGAGAGTGCGATTCGGCTGCCTAGCGAGCAAGCCTTCGACAATGAAGCGGTCCGAGACCACTTTCCGCTGCCGCAGCAGCATCTCACCCTGGACGTTCGGGCACGCCTGAACGACCGCGTCGTCGATCATCGCGTAAGACTTCACGATCTCGTATGCCTGCCGAAAATAGTCGTCGAGCTTCAGCGTCACGTAGTTGATTCGGATGCTCGCCCTGCGTTCGGCGTCAGTCTGCAATCCGAAGGTAATTTCAGCAGCGGAATGCTCGGGCGACTGTGTCGTCGTCAACATGGCGTTGTCGTCCGCCATTTCACTGTGTCTGCTCGTGCGATGCGATTCGTTGTCTGTCGGTGACGCTAACGAGCGAGTCTGCTGCAAACTGCGTTGCATACACCGCGTCGGTGTCGGAAAGTTTCGTCGAGTTTCGACGCCGTCGTCGACAGAATTTGAATTCGAACAAGCGGCTTCAGCGCCGCGTAGAATAGCGTCGTCGGCAAGAGAATTCGAAGTAGCGGCTTCGGCGCCGCGTAAAAGAATAGTCGCCGTTGCGTCCAAGCCCTGGCGTCGGGCTGCCTGACGCTCGTGTAATAAATGCGTGTGCTGCTTGCCGTGCGGCGTGTGTGTCTGTCTGTAGCGTAGCGGCGTCGGACACTGCGGTGTGCCCTCCGCCTTCGTAGGTGCCCGCGAACACGTCTGCCTACGAGAGAGGCCGCAGCGCCAGGGCGGGCGGCGACTGACTCCGGCGGACGACCGAGCGACGGCCGACCGGCGGACGAAGAGGCTTGTGCGCGCTACCGTGTGCGACAGCGGTTCCGGCGCAACACAACCTTTGGCGACACGTGGCAACAGCGCGCCTGTGCCACGGACGACGAAAGCGACGGCAAGCGAACGGCGACGAAACGACGAAACAAAGACTACAAAACGAAGAGACTGACGATAAGACTGATGATCGGTCGCGAGGGGGGAAGGCGAGGGGGAGACGCGCACAGCAGGGGGCGTCTCAGTGGGAGTCGAAAATACAACTACATGCAAATAACTGGTAACTCGCAGTATTTGCATAATTACGCACAGCCTTGCATATCGTAACTACGCTACAAATAGGGTTGTCCGGTCACTTCGCCCCATGCGCCTCCTCTTGGGTTGCTCTTCTTCAGAAGGCGTCCACGCAGCAACCCGACTTGCCTTGTCCTCGCCCCATGCGTCTTCTCGGCGAGCCACGGCGAGCGTTGACGGGAGTCGGAGTCGGTGCGGTCGGAGTCGGCGGCCAGTAGAGGCGGTCCAGCGTGTCGGCAGCAGCGCTCGCGATGACGGTGTCGAAAAGTCGACGGCAGCGCTGGAACGCGTAGCTGGAGTGCCGGTCGAAGCGCGGGTCGAAGGCGTCCTGGGCGTAGTGCTGGCGCAGGTGCGTCGCGTCGAGGCTGGACGGCGGAGTCGTCGAGTGGGCGAAGCTCCTCGGCGGTCTTGACTGGCGGTCGGCAACGGGTATCGGGTGCGGAATGGTGGGGGCGTAGGGAAAAGGGCCGAGTCGGCCAGACTGGGGCAAAGCGGTTGCCACTGTGTGGTCGTGGCGGCTGTACGCTCGCGTGTGCTGTCGAGAGGGTTTCTGCGTCGTCACGTGGCGCGGGGGTCGGCGGCGAAAGGTCGAACTGGTGACCAGAATGGCGTCGTCCTGTTGTCGAAAGGTGCGCGTGGTTCTGGCGAAACGGTTGGGCGGGTCGCCCTTAGTAGCCGAGTAGGTCTCCGTCGACAGCTTCGGCGTTCTACTTCGACGCGTTTGCTTGGTGCTCAAAGTAGACACCGTAATGACACCAATCAATGGAGCGAAATTCAAGTTTTCGGTTTTGCGTGTCGGTGTCGGCGAAAATGGCGAGTCGCCTTGTGGCTGAGGGTTCTGGGCCTGTCGAACGAGCTGTTTGCGGTCCAGCTTCTGGCGCCGGTCTTTGAAGCGTTCGATGACACGCGGGTTCGCGTAAGCCTTGATTCTCAGAGAACTGCCACGAGAGGTCGGAGTCTTTGAAGGTGACGTAGCAGTCGAAAGCCGACAAGATGTTGGTGCCGACAATGAGCGGAACGGCTGTTCGATTACTGTCGTCGATGAACAGCTGGCACGTCCGCTTCCTGCTGCCGAGTTGGACGTCAACTTCGAGTTGTCGGCGCAGTTCGACTCTGCTCTGCTGCACTGAGAGAAAGGTAGCGCCGCGCGTCGGCGTGACTTTGCTACTGAGCTTGCGTGCCACAGTGGGATCGATGCTTTCCAGCATCTCGTCGAGCATGTCAGCTCGCAAGACTGAGATGACGGAGCCCGTGTCCATCAAGCCGACCAAAGGCACGCCAGCGACAATGACCGGAAT